>VMDO01031709.1:0-19788 GCA_007922755.1 Pedetes capensis
TTTTTGGCTCATTTAATGTAAAAGGCAATTCAGTTTCAAAGATAACTACTTTATTTCACAAATGGTTGACAGCAGTAGGAATACAGGGTACACTCTGAGCTTAAAAATAGTTTAGGTCTGGTTGCAAGTATTACTACACTGAGTAATACTTAACAGGATAGGAACTGAATGAGGATATTAGTATTTGTTCTTATCAGCAACAGAATAATGACAGACTGAGGGTATGACAATTGAGTAATAGGATTTGGAACTGAAGCCATGATTTTCTATTTCATATTAATAAACATTTTGAAGAAATAATGTATAAGTTTCATTAAAATTTATACTGTGATTTATGTTATTAAACTGCTACAGTGATTTATTAGATATAATTTCAAAGAAAAGGTGGTTCAGTTTTCACTTATTTGGCTAGAAGTTAAGAATTTGTGAGTATAAACTTGGGGGACATGTCCTCCTTAAAATGGAACTCATAATTAACATTTCTGTGCATTTGTATAATCCAAACATGCAAAAGGGAACATTTAAATGCCTAGCAATTAAAATGAAAACATTTTACTTTTGCTGGCAGCTTTTTAACTTTTCAGTTCATCATATTTATAGTTATCATTATTAGACATCTGGAAAAATACAGTTATGCTTGCTATTTATATTACAAACTAAAGACTTTGAATCACTTTGTAGACATGATCTCATTAATGCTCTCTACAACTCTGTGAGGTAAGTGCAATTATCTTCATTTTATTGAGTTTAAATTACTTTCCAAGGTGTCAAAGAAAATTGTAGCAGGATGTGGAAAAAAATCAAGGTCTCTCAGTGCCCACTCTAATGGTAAATCCTGTTAAATAAAATCAGAAAAAGGGAATCAAGTTTTAAGTGGTCAGGACATAATTCTCTATAAGTAGTCATTTGATGTAGCTATACAGACCTAACATTTTGTAGTTATGCAATTTCTAATATAATTTATCATCCTTTCACATATTCTAATGTGTTGATCAAACCAGTATTTTATGTAATGACATTCTCCTAAGTTTTCTGGAAGAAAGTTTCATAGAGGTGAAAAGACAACTGACTTTCTCTGTGAATGCTGATGTTACTTAATAAATCTGTGTTGCTTTCTAATTATTTCTACTTTCTCCAGCCTCTTGTATCCAAAGCCATATTTTTAATTGAAGTTTGGTTTTCTGTTGACTGCCTAAAATTTATTCCTCTTTATGCTTTATGGCAAGGGAGGAGGGCTTACCTGGGTTCATCTTGATGATTTATTAAATTATTTTGGATTTATTAAATTATTTATTAATTATTTATTAAATTATTTAAATTATTTTGTCCCTACTATAAATATTTCCTACTTTAGACTTTCATTAAGACTAAATATTAGGCTATATTTTCTCCATCACTTTTGATTAGGTAAACTGAAATATAGAAGATATTATAACAAATTCTTCTTTGGTTGTTTTGCTTTCATTGTAAAAGCACATAGATTCTTAATTTATTTTCCCAAGAGTGCTGAGACAATTCAATGAGAAAAGAACAGTATCTTCAACAAACTGTTCTAGAAAAAGTAGATATTCACATGGACAAAAAGGACATTGGACACTTACCTCACACCATATAGAAAAATAAATGAAAATGGTTCAAGTACCCAATATCTAACACTTAAAATTTTTAGAATAAAACATTGTGGAAAATCTTCATTCTTGGATATGACAATAGTTTCTTAGATATGAAACCAAAAGCCTACATAAACAAAGAAAAATCAATAAGTTAGACTTATCACTATTTTTCTAAAAAGCATTGTGTATCAAAAACTATTATCAAGAAAGTTAAGAGACTATCCATAGAATGAGTGAAAATACTGGAAAATTCATGATAAGAGGTTAGTACTGAATATATTAGGAACTACTACATTTCAAAACTCAAAAGACAAACAACACAATTACAAAAAAAATAGCAAAAGGAATTGAATATGTATTTCTTCAAAGAGGATATCAAATGGCCATTAAGTACATAAAAAGATTTTCAGTCATTACTCATTATTGGGGTTAGGTGCCTTTGAGTTAGCAATCCTATGTATAACAGAATGAACCAGTCTCCAATTCGGTACCAGGCACACAATCATTTTATGTTTAAGCTCATTGTTGCAGCCACCGTGTCGACCTATCTGCTTGAAGGTTTTCCTTTTTTTTTTTTTTTTTTTTATTGACCTATCACTCTCCCAAACATGATACTCTTCTCCATGGACTGGTCCCTCCTGATAATATGTTCAAAATACATTAAGATGCAGTTTAGCCATCACGCTTCTGAGGAACACTCTGGTTGTACTTCTTTTAGAATAGATCTGTTGGTTCCTTTTACAGTCCACAGTATATTCAATATTCATCTCTAGCACCATATTTCAGAAACATCAATTCTTTTTCGGTCTCCCTTATTAAATGTCAGGTTTCACAACCATATAATGTGACTGAAAATACAATGACATGAGTTATGTGCACCATTGTCTTCAGTGTGACATCCTTACTTTTCAACACTTTAAAGAGAGCTTTTCCAACAGCTTTTCACAATGCAATGTACCTTTTGATTTCTTGACTGCTGTTTCCATGGGTGTTGATTGTAGAGCTAAGTAAAGCAAAATGGTGGACAACTTCAATCTTTTCTCCACTTACCATGAAGCTGCATGCTGACCCAGTTGTAAAGATTATTGTTTTGCTGATGTTGAGGTGCAATCCACACTGAAGGCTATATTCTTTGATCTTCATCAGTAAACGTTATAGATCCTCTTCACTTTCCGCAAGCAGATTTGTGTCATCTGCATAATGCAGGTTGTTAATGAGTACTCTTCCAATCCTGATTCCACATTGTTTTTCATAAAGTCCAGTCTTCGATTCTTTTCTCAGCATAGAGATTGAAAAGGTACCATGAAAGGATACAGCCCTGACAGACACCTTTCTCAACTTAAAATGAGGCAGTGTTTCCTTGCTTTCTTTGAACAATTGCATCCTGGTACATGTACAGATTCCCATGAGTACAATTAAGTGCTCTGGTATTCCCATTCTTAGCAGTGTTATCCATAATTTGTTATGATCCACACAGTCAATACCTTTGAATAGTCAACAAATCATAGGTAGAAATCTTTCTGATATTATCTGTTCTTGGCTAATATCCACCTGACATCACCAATGATGTCCTGGTTCCATGCCCTCTTCTGAATCCAGCTTGATTTTCTAATAGTTCTCTGTGTATATCTGTTGCAGTCACTTGAATGATCTTTAGAAAATTTTGTTTGCATGTGATATTAATGATGTTCAATAATTTCCACATTTGTTTGGATTCTGTTTCTTGAGAATAGGCACAAATATGGATCTTTCCAGTCAGTTGGTCAGGTATCTCTTTTCCAAATTTCATGGCATAAACAAGTGAGCACCTCCAGTGTTTCATTGGTTTGTTGAGACATCTCTATTGGCATTCTATCAATTCCTGTAACCTCACGTTTCACCAATTCCTTCAAGGCAGCTTCCATTTCTTCCTTCAGTACCATTGTTTCTTGATCACATGCAATATCTTGGAATGGTTGGTAATCCAACAATTCCTTTTGGTGTAATGACTCTGTGTATTTCTTCCATCTTCTTTTGATATTTCCAGCATTGTTTAATATTTTCCCCATAGAATCCTTCACTATTGCCACTTGAGGCTTGAATTTTTTCTTCAATTCCTTAAGCTTGAGAAAAACAGAGTGTATTCTTTCCCTTATGGTTTTCTATCCCCAGTTCTTTGCACATGCCATCATAACATTTAATTTTGTCTTGAGCTACCCTTTGAAATCTTCCGTTTAGTTCCTTAACTTCATCATATCTTCCTTTTACTTTAGGTGCTTATTGTTCAAGGGCAAGTTTCAGAGTCTTTTTTAGTATGTAATTTGGTCTTTTCTTATTTTCCTGTACTTTTAATAACCTTTTGCTTTTATCATGATTGATGTCCTTGATGTCATTCCATAACTCATCTGGTCTTCAGTCATTAGTGTCTGATTTATTAAACCTATTCTTGAGGTGGTCTCAGATCGCAGGTGGGATATACTCAAGGTCAAACCTTGGCTCTCATACACTTGTTCTGATTTTTTTTAGTTTTAGTTTCAACTTTCATATGAGCAGTTGATGGTGTGATCCATAATCAGCACTTGGTCTTGGTCTGACATTTAATATTGAGCTTTTCCATCATCTCTTTCCACAAATGTAGTAATTTGGTTCCTGTATGTCCCATCTGGTAAATTCAATTTGTATAGGAACTGATTATGTTTGGGAAAATGTATTTGCAATTAAAAGGGCATTTGTCTGACAAAATTATATCATGCAATTTCCAGCATCATTTTTGTCACCTAGTTCATATTTTCCAACTATTCAACCTTCTCATTTGTTTACAACTTTTACATTCCAGTAACCAGTAATAATCTGTACATTCTGATTGCATGTTTGATCTAGTTCAGATTGCAGGAGCTGGTAGCAGTCTTCCTTATCTTCATTTGTGGCTTTAGTGGTGGGTATGTAAATTTGAATAATAATCATATTAACTGACCTTCCATGTATGCATATGGATATTATTCTATCACTGATAGCATTGTACTTCAGGGCAGGTTTTGAGATGTTTTTTTTTGATGATGAATGCAGTCCCATTTCTATTTAATTTGTTATTCCCAGCATAGTAAATCATATGATTACCTGATTCAAAATGGCCCATGACAATCCATTTTAGCTCACTGATGCCTAGAATGTAGAAGTTTATATGCTCCATTTCCCTTTTGATGATTTCTAAGTTTCCTAGTTTCATATTACATACATTCCACATTCCTATTATTAATGAATGCTTACATTTATTCCTCCTCATTTTGAGTTGTGCCACTTCAGGACATGGAAGTTCCTGATGCTTTATTTCCTTCTTTAAGGTACACTCTACTTTCAGGAGGCTACTCTTCTTTAGTCATCTTTTGGGTGCCTTCCAACCTGGGTGGCTCATTTTTTGGCACTATATCTGACAGTTTTTGTCCACTATTCATAGGATTTTCATTGGTTAATTGTTTCAGGAGTTGGGCTACCAAGTCCTGCTTCCTAGTTTGTCTTAGTCTGGAAGCTCAGCTGAATCCTGTCCACCATGGGCGACACTGGTGAAATCTGTAATACTGGTCATATAGTGTATAGTATTCAGCATCACAGCAACCCACAAGTCCCCATAGTAGGGAAAACTGACTGACATGTGGGGGCATTAGTCATTAGGGAAATGCAAATCAGAACCCTGATGAGATACTGCTTTATACTGAGTATGATATAATGGTAATAATAATAATGAAAGAGAAATGTTGATAAAGACGTGGTGAAATTTGGAACTCTGGTATATTAATGATGCAAGTATGAACTGGTGCACCACTGTGGAAAAATCTGTCCCTCTAAAAACTGAACATGGAATTTGCATATGACCCTGTACCTAAGTATATATTCCAAAGAATTAAAATCAATTTGAAGCAGAACCTTGTATGCCAATGCTCATAGAAATATATTTACAAAAGCCAAAAGTGAGAAATAATCCCAGTATACATCAGCAAATATGTAGATTAAAAAATGTAGTCTACAATACAATATAATATAGTCATAAAGGTAAGTGAAGTTCTGATACATAAATGAAACTTAAAAAGATTATGTTAGATGAACTAATTCAGATATGACAGGAAAAATATTTTATAATTCCACTTATACAAAATATTCAATTTAGACAAATTTATGAGGGCAGAAAGTAGATTAAACATTATCTGAGGTCAATGGCATACACCCCCATGTGTCTGTCAGGTTTTCATGCTGTGGGGGCTTGCATGGTGCTGTGATGCTGAAAGCTATGCCACTGGTATTTCAGATACCAGCAGGCCACCCATGGTAGACAGGTATCAGCTGAGCTTCCAAATTTAGACAGATTAGGGAGACAGACCAGACAGCCTCCTTTTGAAACAATTAGCCATTGAAAACCCTATGAATAGCAGAGCACAGTCAAATATATTGCCAGCAAATGAGCCCCCCAGGCTGGAAGTCATTTAAGAAAGGGCTGGGGAAGAGTTGTCTCCTTAAAGCAGAGTTGATCTTAATGATGGGAATGGAGTAAAGCCCCTGGTACCTCCTTTTGTTGATGTGGCATAACTTGAAATGAGAAGAAACAGAGTGCCCTCAACAAAGGGCTCACACATAAAATGATGGTGCATGTGACATACTGTTGAGTAGTGTTTCTTTCTATTGTACATATGGTTGCTTTGAGTCAGATCAGAATCAGTGGCAACCAACAACAATAACAACGGTTAGAAGAATGAAGAATTATTGCTTATCAGGCACAAAGTGTCTGTTTGCAATGGTTTAGAAAAATGTGATGATTATACAACATCATGAATGTACTTAATGACACTTAATTTTAAAGGGAAAGGGGTAAAATGAAAAAAATTATATTTTATATATATGTAACCACAAAAAGTTATCTTTTTGCATTTCAACCTAAACCAACTTATACCAATTCCATATGAAATAAACATCATCTACTTAGTTTTATGTCTCCTCATAAGGAAACTCTGTTTTTGTTGTTAAGATAAAGCAGAAAGCATTGAAAACTCCCCTCTCATTTCCATGCTCTCCCTTCACCAAAAAAATGTTGAAAAAATACCACCATTCATTGTTGTTGTTGTTAGGTGCCATCGAGTCGAGTCTGACTCATAACGACCCTATGTACAGCAGATCGAAACACTTCCCGATTCTGTGCCAGGCAAACGATCTTATTTATGTTTAAGCCCATTGTTGCAGACACTGTGTCAATCCACCTGGTGGAGGGTTTTCCTCTTTTGCATTGACCTGCCACTCTTCCAAACATGATGTCCTTCTCCAGGGATTGTTCTCTCCTGACTACATGTCCAAAATATGTAAGATGCAGTTTGGCCATTCTTGCTTCCAAGGAGCACTCTGGTTGTACTTCTTTTAGGACAGATTTGTTCATTCTTTTGGTAGTCCTTGGTATATTTAATATTCATCTCCAGCACCATAATTCAAAAACATCTATTTTTCTTCTGTCTCCCTCATTCAATCTCCAACTTTCTCAACCATGTGATGTGACTGAAAATACCATGGCACGAGTTAGGCACACCTTCATCTTTAATGGAACATCTTTACTTTTCAGTACTTTAAAGAGATCTTTTGCCACAGCTTTTCCCAAAGCAATGTACCTTTTGATTTCTTGACTGCTGCTTCCATGGGTGTTGATTGTAGAACCAAGTAAAGTAAAATTGTGGATAACTTCAATCTTTTTTTTTCCATTTATTGTGAAGTTGCATACTGACCCAGGTGTAAGGATTTTTGTTTTGCTGATGTTGAGGTACAAATCATAGTGAATGGTATGTTCTTTGATCTTCATCAATAAATGTTTCAAATCTTCACTTCAGCAAGCAGAGTTGTGTCATCTGCATAATACAGGCTGTGAGTGAATCTTCCTCCAATCCTGACTCATACCTTTCTGGACTTTATATCAATCACAACTACCCAAACAGAATCCTAAGAAAACATTAAGATAAGAAATCCATAGAAAAACTTCACAATGAAAATCAAAACAATTGTACTCTACTTGCATATATTCTTTTTTTTTTTTCTTTGTGGTACTGGGGATTGAACCCAGGGCCTAGTGCTTGCATGCTTTGCAAGTGCTGTACCATTCAGCTGCATCCAAGCACACCACATTTTTACTATTTGAGACAGGGTCTTGGTAAATTATGCAGACTGCCACTAGTCTTGAACTTGCCTCTGCTTCCAGAGTCACTGGGATTCCAGACGTGCACCACCGTGCTTGGCTTACTTGTATACATTCTTAATTTCATTATAAAGAAAGTATTTAATATTACCAGGAGAAAATCCTATATTCTTTTCAAATAAATAATTAGCAAACACTTTGTATAGTTTTTTAAATGTGTTTATAATTCATTTGAATAAAAATAAAATTTGTAATCTAAAAGACCTTTATGTAAGTGAATATACAAACTTACACATGTACATGCGCGTGCGTGCACACACACACACACACACACACACACACAGAGAAACTTTCCTCCAAGTTGAAGTATTCAGGAAACAGCTGTATATACTTCTGTATGTGAAGTAATCTCAGTAATAATATCTTTGCTAATATATCCCCAACTCTTCATTTTCCAAAAATGATGTTACAACCTTAATCCTCTAATAGGTCATGTAGCTACAAAGCATTGAACAGGTGAATTTCTTAAAAGGAACCGAGACATGAAAATAAACAGGGGATGTATTTACTGAGTAGTGGTGCATTTTTTCCTTCATAATGCTAAACAGACAGTTAACTCAAACCTTATAATGATCCACTAGGCTGTTCATTGCATCTATACAGTCTTATTGGAAGGAGAGATTCGTCTAGTTTTCTAAATACATTTTCATTATTTGTGAAATACAAAAATCTTATTGTAAATTGCATTCAAGATCACCAAATGTAGGCAACAGTTTTTGAAAATATATACCTTGAAAAGTGCTGTAGTAAGGTCCTTCACAGGGGGCCTGAATGTTGTTGGTTGGTACCGGTGCTTAGGAAAAAAGACAAGAGTGTGCTGCATGAAATAATCTACTTTCCTTTCTTCCTCCCTCATTCACTTCCACCCTCCCTTCTCTCCCTCATGTGCCCCTTTCTTCTTTCTTTCCTTCCTTCCTACTTTCCTTCCTTCCTTCTCTCTCAACCTCCCTATCCTTTCTTCTATGTCTCTCTATTATTTCTCTGCATTTCCTTCTGTGAAGAGGAAAGATGAGAGAAAACAAGGAGTTAAAATGTTAGAGCAGTTGTTCTTTTACTTGAATTACTGCAGTGTCTAGGAACTCCAGCTGATACCAAACAGAACATGACATAAGTAAAATCTGTGTCTTGTTTCTAATCATGAGAGAAAAAATGCAATCTTTCATCTATAAGTATCTACAAACGGTTCCTCTAGGAAATTAGGATATTCCCTTTAAATTAAGAATGGGTACTTTAAATTAGCAAATATTTCTTCAACATGTATATGTTTTAAATTTCTGATAAAAGTAGATGATTTACATGGATTTTTAGTTCAAAATAAATTTACCTTAACTATATGTGCTACATTGTTGTCTGATACATTATCTTTCTTTTTTTTCTAGTAATCATCTTTTATTTGTAATTATTGGTGTCCAGCATAATGAGTATCATTGTGACATTTCTATACATGCATTTCATTGTACATTGTTCATATTCACATCCCCCAATATGCTCCTCATGACCCACTTCTCTTATCTCTTCCTTCCACACCAATGGCTCTCCTTCTACTTGCATGTCTTTTTTTGTGACTATATTCATGTATATATGTACATCCTTATATTGCCTTAAGGGCAACGTATGCGATATTTCCTCTCTTTCTCCCACTGCCCTTTCTTCTTGCCCTCTCTCCCTTTTCATTACTACATTATATTTCTCTGCAAAAGCCCCCTCTATTCCTCTATTTTTATGACCTATATGTTTTAATAGTGTATTTGTATGTGTGTGTGTGTATATATATGACTCAGAAAATTAAACATCACACTTTCTCTCATAGGTTAACTCCCAGCCCCCACCCCTCTCTCTGTATCTATCCACCTATGAGAGAAAAAGTGATGTTTAAATTTCTGGGTCTAGCTTATTTTTCTTAAAATGATGATCTCTATTTCTATCCATTTTTCTAGCAAATGGCACAATTTTGCCCTTTCTTATGGCTGAATAAAACTCTGTGGTGTATGTTGTTGCTAGGTGCCATGGAGTCAGTGTCTGACTCATAGCAACCCTATATACAGCAGACAAAACACTATCATCAGTGCTTCTCTGCTATTCATAGGGATTTCAATGGCAGATTGATTTTTAGGAGTGGGTTGCTGGGTCCTTCTCCCAAGCCTACAGTGTGTGGTGTTCCCAGGTGGTCTCCCATCCAAGCACTAGCCAGGCCTGTCCCTGCTTAGCTTCCTAGCTCTGATGGGATCGGACACCACAGTGCTATCCTTATCCAGTCATCTGTTGATGGACAGTTAGATTGATTCTGTATCTTCACTATTGTGAATAATGCCACAATAAACATGGAAAAGCAGACATGTCTGTGGTATATTGACTTATATTCTTTTGATATACATCCAGGAGTGGTATAGCCAGATCAAGTGGTAGTTCTGTTTTTATTTTTTTGAGGGACCTCCATAGTGATTTCCATAGTGGCTACATGAATCATCAGCATTCTCACCAGTGGTGTAGTAAGAGTCCATTTTCCCTGCATCCTGCCAGCATTTATTGATGTTTTGTTGGTTGATGGTAGCCATTCTCACTGGGATGAGATGGTATCTCAATGAACTTTTGATTTGTATGTCCCTGGTGGCTAAGGATGTTGAACATTTTTTATATGATTTTTGGCCATTAATATTTCTTCTTTTGAGAAATCCATGTTCAGATCTTTTGCCCATTTTACAATTGGATACTTTGTTTTTTTGGTGTTTAGTGTATTGAGTTCTTTATATATTACAGATATTAATCCCCTGTATGATGTATAGCTGGAAAATATTTTCTCCCATTCTTTAGACCATCTCTTCACTCTGGTAATTGCATCATTTGCTGTGCAGAGCTTTTTAATTTCATGCAATCCCTTTTGTCAATTCTTGCTATTGTTTCTTGTGCTATTGGGATCCTATTCAAAAAGTCCTTGCCTATGCCTATGTCTTGAAGTGATTTCCCTATATTTTCCTCTAGCAGTTTCAAAGTTGCAGATCTTAACTTAAGGTCTTTGATCCATTTTGAACTGATTTTTGTACAAGGTGAGGGAGAGGGGAGTAGTTTCAGTCATCTACATGAGAATATCCTGTTCTCCCAACTACATTTCTTAAAAAGGCTTTTCCCCATCTTTTATTTCTGGCACCTTTGTTGTTGTTACTATGGCTTTACCATTTAATTTGCCATTGGGTATTGTGATGCCCTCTGCATTATTCTTTCTGCTCATGATTGTTTTAGTGGATTTGGGGTCTTTTGTGCTCCTATATGAATTTTAGAATTTTTTTTCTGATTCTGTGAAGAATGTCATTGAGATTTTGATGGGAATTTCATTGAATCTATAGGTTGATTTTGGCAATATGGACATTTTCATAATATTAGTTCTTCTAATCCATGATTATGGGAGATTTTTCCACTTTCTAGTGTCTTCTTCAATTTCTTTTTTAGCATCTTAAAGTTTTCATTGTAAAAGTCTTTCACCTCCTTAATTAGTTTTATTCCAAGGCATTTTATTTGTTGTGAACCTATTAAAAATGGGATTGTCTTCTGGATTTCTTTCTCTGCCTGGTCATAATTAGTATAAAGAAAAGCTACTTATTTTTATGTTGATTTTGTATCTTGCTACTTTGCTGAAAGTGTTTGATGTAGTCCAAAGATTCTGGTAGGTTTTTTCATTTTCATTTGATTCTAAGAATTTTTAATTTCTCTCTGAAATTTTCAAGTACTCACTGATCATTTAAGAGTGCATTGTTCAATTCCCATTTATTTGTATATTTTCTGTAATTTCTCATGCTATTCACTTCTAGTTTTATTCTATTATGGTCTGATCTGGTACATGAGGTTATTTCAATTTTTTGTATTTATTAAGATTTGATTTATGGCCTAAAGTGTGACCTGTTTTAGAGAAAAATCTATGGGCTGCTGAGAAGAACATGTACTCTGTAGCTTTTGGGTGGAAGTTTCTGTAGTTGTTTTTTAAGTCCATTTGATCTGTTGTGGTGTTTAATTCTGAAGCTACTTTGTTAATTTTTTTTTTTTTTTTGGTCTGGATGTTCTGTCTCCTGATGAGAGTGTGATATTGAAGTCACCCACATTTATCTTATTTGAACTTATCTGTCCCTTTAATTGGGTATGGAGTTTTTTAAATCATGGGTGCACCTATGTCCAGTACATATATATTTGTAATTGTTATGTTTTCTTGATCAGTTGCTCTCTTTATTAATATGTAGTGACCTTCTTTCTCTATTCAGACCTATTTTAAACTTGAAGTCTACTCTGATATAAGGATGGCTACTTCTCTGGTTTTTTTGTTGTTGTTGTTGTTGTTTGTTTGTTTGTTTGTTTCTGTTTTGGCTTCCACTTACTTGGTACATCAGTTTCCATCCTTTCATTTTCAGTCTGAGTATCCTTGCCAGTAACATGTCTTTCTTGCAGACAACAAATTGTTGGGGCTTGTTTTTTAATACAACTTACTAGAGTTAAGATCATTTATAAGTAGAGGTATTATTGAGGGGTTTGCTGATTCTTGTAATTGTATTGGCTGTTTTCCTAGTTGGTTCATATAATATTCTTTTATTTCTCCCTGAAGGTTTTACAGGTGTTTTTGTTTTTGTTGTTGCTATCATTAGACCTGACTGATTCTTTCCTAGTTCTCTGTTGTTTGTCTGTTCCTCAAATGAAGTTTATTCTTTCCTGTGCTTTCATGGTGGAGACTGCCTTTTTTCCTTCTATATGAGTAGGATTGCTTTATCTTTTGCAATGTGGTCTTGATGGTCATGCCTTGTTTTAGTGTATGCTTGTTTTAGAATATTTTTATTTCTTCATCAATTGTATATGATAATCTTGACGGATATGATTATCTTGGTTAGCAATTATTTACTTTCAGGGCTTAAAGTATATCATTCCATGCTTTCTTAGATGCTAGGTATGGTGCTGAGAGGTCTCATGTATTCTTGGTGGGTATGCCTTTTATAAGTGAGTTGATGTTTTTCACTTGCAGCTTTTAATATTTTTTCTTCTGTAATCCTGGCCTTTTAATTATTATATTTTGTGAGGACGTTCTTTTCTGGTCATGTCTATTTGGTGTTCTAAATGCCTCTTATAGTTTTATGTCTATTTCCTTCCCCAGATTTGGGAAATTTTCTGCTATAATTTCACTAAATAAGTTTTCTATGCCTTTAGTTTTTATCTCAGCTCCTTCTTCTACCCCTTGGATCCTTAGGCTTGGTCTCTTGACAATGTCCCAAAGTTCATGGAAGTTGTGGTCATATACTTTAATTTTTTTCTTTGCCGATATCTGTATGTGCTATTTCTCAACCTTGCCAGACATTCCCGATTGTCTGTCTTCGCTTGATCTGGCCTACTAATGATGATTTCCACTGTGTTTTTCATTTAGTTTATTGAATTCTGCATTTCTAATATCTCTGTTTTTTTCCCCAAATCTCAATTTCCTTGCTGAATTTCTCATCTTTTTGCTGACTTTGACCTCTACATTAGTGACTTTCAGTCCAAGGTCGTGTATTGATTTCCTTATTTCATTCATTTGCTTGTTTGTGTTCTCTTTATGTCCATATTGATCATTTTTACAATTAGACCTTTAAATTCTTTGTCTGACATTTCAACTATTTCAGTACCTTTGGAATTAGTGGTTAAGAAACTGTGTTCTTTTGGAGGAGAATTATTGCTTTGCTTTTTAATATTTCTGTTACTGATTTCTGATTTGTATATATATACATATATATAATATAATATAATATAATATAATATAATATAATATAATATATATGTATATTCCTGTCTTATTTAAGGATCTTCTATTGCTGCTGAACTCTGTTCTGCAACCTGGGATCATCTTACAATGTCTTCTGTGGTTTCTGTGCTTTTCCAGAATTTGCTTCTTTGGATAAAGAGTTCATTCCCTCTTATTCTGACTCTTTTGTTTTACTACATCATATGGAGGCTGTCTTTAATCCATGGTCTTAAACCAAAAATCTAGGTTTTTTTATCTGTATTATCTTGATATATGTCTTGCTGTATTATTTGCTAAAATGTTGTTGAGAATTCTTCATTTGTATTAATGAAAGTTATTTGTCTAAGATTTTTTGTTTCTTTTTTGTTTTTGATATTATAGTAGTGTTGATATAAAATAAGTTGAGAAATATTTCCTTCTATTATATTGTATAGAAAACTTTCTAGAATAAATTATATCTGCCTTAAATATTTGGTAGAATCCATCAAGAATGCCAACTAGATTTGAAATTGATTTTATGTGAAGGTTTCAACTATACATTAAGTTTATTCAGCAGATATAATTATCTGTATCTTTTTACTTATCTTTTTTATATACTACTTGTCATTTTGACTTTTGAACACTTTTTTACTTTCTGAAACTAGTTGTTCTATGCTTATCTTGTATATTAACTGCTCCAGCCCAAGAATAGACATTTCTTTAAGAATCTGCAGTTGTTTTTTGATTAAAGAATGATAATGGAAAACAAACTTATTATTGTTGATAGTTTATTTAGTTAATGATATTTATTCTAATATATTTCTACTATTTGATATCTAATTATACCTATTTGTTGGTTTTACTGAAGTTTTATGGCTTTCAATAGACATATTTCACTGGACACATTCTAATTTAAAGTAGAGTTGGTGGATTATCACCTATTTCAAGAGGTTGCCTATGATCAGGAGTCAATAGTTCTGAAGGAAGGAGTGGAAGCTGCCTTGAAAGAATTGGTGAAACACAAGGCTCCAGGAATTGATAAAATACCAATAGAGATGTTTCAACAAACAGATGCAGCTCTAGAGGTGCTCACTTGTTTATATCAAGACATTTGGAAAACAGCTATTTGGCCAACCGAGCAGTTGTTGTTGTTGTTGAGTGCTGCCGAGTCAGTATCCGACTCATGTTGTTGTTGTTGTTCTTAGGTGCCGTCAAGTCGGTCTCCGACTCATAGCGACCCTCATAGGGTTTTCAATGGCTGTTTCAGGATTTACTTGGGAGTGGATTGCCAGGTCCTTCTCCCATTTTTGCGGTGCTGGGAATTGAACTCAGGACCTCAGAGACTGCAGCACAGCGCTCTACCAACTGAGCTAAATCCCAGCCCATCCGACTCATAGCAACCCTAAATATAACAGGCAAAACAGTATTGTTACTGCTTCTCTGTTTTTCATAGGGTTTTCAATGGCAGATTGTTTTTCTGGGTGTGGGTTGTTGGATCCTTCTCCCAGCTGATCAGTAGAGATCCATAATTGTGCCTATTCCCAAGAAAAGGAACCCAACTTAATGCAGAAATTATTGAATGATATCATTCATATCACACACAAGTAAAATTTTGCCAAATATCATTGAAAAGTGACTATAGCAGTATATTTTGTTTTGTTTTTATTTTGCAGTACTGGGGTTTGACCCAGGGCCTCACGCTTGCATGCTCTGCAAGTGCTGGACCACTGAGCTGCACCCCCAGCCCAATTTTTTTTTTCTTTTTGAGACAGGGTCTCAGTAAGTTACACAGACTGCCTCTGGTCTTGAACTTGCGATCCTCCTGCCTCTGCCTCCCAAGTCGCTGGGATTACAGACATGCGACACTGTGCCCGTCACTTCATTAGTATATTAACAGGTAGCTACCTCAACATGAAAACAAAAGTCCTTACAACTGCATCATCAAGAAACTTCATGATAAATGGAGAAAAGTTTTAGGTTGTCCAATATTTTACTTAGTTCTATAATCAACACCTTTGGAAACAACAGGAAATTAAAAGATGCACTGCATTGGGAAAACTTTTGCAAAAGGCCTCTTTAAAAAATTGAAAAGTATAGATGTCACATTGATGACAAAGGTGTGCCTGAACCATGCCATGACATTTTCACATGGTTATGAAAGATGGACATTGAACAGAGATAAAAGAAGAACTGATGCTTTTGAAATATGGTGCTGGAGATGGATATTGAATATACCATCAACGACCAAAAGAACCAACAGTTACAATGTGCAACCAGAGTTTTCCTTGGAAGGAAGGACGGCTACACTGTGTCTTATTTATTTTGGAAATGTCAGGAGGAACCAATCCCTGGAGAAGAACACCATGTTTGGGAGAGTGGCTGGGTAATGAAGAATAAGAAGTCCCTCATCTGTATGGGTTGACGGTGTCTGCAACCATGGGCTTAAACATAAAAAGATTCTGTGCATGGCACAGAGTTGGGGAGTGTTTCATTCTGCCTTACATAAGGTCATCATAAGTTGAACCCAGTTTGAAGGCACTTAACACCACCACCACAAACAGCAGCAACAACAAAAATTTAAAGTAATATTTAATATATTCCTCCATATAAAAATTAAGAACTGTTAAGACTTCCATTCCTGTCACTCAAGGTTTTTGCTGTAATTTCCATGCATTTTCCTTCTGTACATGTTTCAAGATCAGACAATATTTTATTTTTGGTTTATATAGTTTGATATATAATAAAGAGTTAATGAGTTTAAAATGTGAATATTGTATTTACCTAGCAATTTGCCTCTCCTTACTGTGCTCATTTTTTTTTATGGTGATTCAAATTAGCATATAGTCCCATTTTCTTATTGTCTGAAGAAATCCCTTTAACATTTTCAGTAGTTTTGTTCTACTATGATGAACTACCTTCATATATATTTGTCTGGAATAGTAAGGTCATATGGTAATTCTATATTTAACTTTTTTTTTCTTTTTTCAGTATTCAAGGGTTGATTCCACGTCCTTATGGATGCTAAACAAGTGTCTCCCTCCTGAGTTGCACCCCAACCCTTTTTAATTTTTTTTAATTGTGAGAAAAATATTCTCTAAATTGTGCAGGGTGCCTATGGCCTTGAACTCATGATCTTCATGCCTCTGCTTCCTAAGTTACTGAGACTACAGACATGAACTCAGCTTGTTTACCTTTTTATGAAGCAATGACACTGTTGTTTTTTTACTGGCTGAACAATTTGCATTCCCATTACTAATGTATGAGAATTCCCATTTTCTCTCACCAATAATTTCATATTCCATTTTTTGTCTATTTTAAACCAACCTACTGTATGTGAAACAGTAGCTTTTCATAATTTTATATGAACTCCCCTAATTACTAAATAGTCTGGGATTTAGCTCAGTTGGTAGAGCACTGTTCTACAGTTTCTGAGATCTGGGTTCGATTCTGAGCACTGAAAAAATGGGAGAAGGTTGTGGCAATCTGCTCTCAAGACAATCCCAAAACAATCAGCCATTGAAAACCCTATGAGGGTCGCTATGAGTTGGACACAACTCCACAACACCTAACAACAATTACTAATTCTGCTGAAGATCTTACCGTATGCTTGTTGGCCTTCTAAATATCTTTGGAGAAATGTCTAAGCAATTTGCTTATTTTAAAAGATTTGGTTTTTAATCTTTCATTGGTGAAGTATAAGATGTCTTTATGTATGCTGGAAACTAACAATTAATAATAGTTACCAGTTTTTTTTTAAAGATGTTTTGTTCTTTAATCCTTTAAAAATGTTCCTGTGACCTTATAACATGTATAGTTTCTGACAATGTCCGTTGTCATTTGTATGTTTCTTCTTCTGTGGGTAATATATTTCTTTTTTCTTGCAGGTTCTAGGTTCTCTTGTTACCACTGGTTTCACAAATTTTATGTAATATGCTGTGTTTTTGCCTTCTTATTATGGATCATTTTTTCCTGATTTTCATGACTTGTAGTCTTCTACTTTATGACCATCTTGTTAATTTTACAGGCATGAATGTAGCTTTTTATTGTATTACTCTAGTTAGTTTCAGATTTGGCTCTCACATGCGATTACATTACTTGGAATAATATTGATCCTTTGGAGGCTTCCCTTTAATCTGTATTAGGATAAATCCAGAGACACCTTTAGTGTGAGGCTAATTTATTCTCACTAATAAAACAATGTTCTTTTAATAACTCTAAGTAATGCCATGTGTAACACAGCTCTCTCTATTTTGCCTGGTTTGAAAATTATTCTCAGTCCTGTGTGACCCCTAGAAATTGTTCAGTTAATGGCTTTCTAGTGGTTCTTTCCCTTTTCAGATTGTTTTCTCTTAATAATTCACAGATTGGTACTCAGCCAAAACCTCAAGGAAGCTTTCTGCTACTCACCCATTCTCTTATCAGCTTCTTCCTCTCTAGGATCTTGCATTTCAATATAATCAAATTGCCTTACCTATTATTTTTGTATTTCTAATTGAAGCAGACTTCTATATTCTTTTGGGTTTCCTTAATTGCACTGTGGCCTGACAACCTTTTCCAGGCAATAAGCTGAGGCAATCATAGAGCTTTTCTTTTTTCTTTCCATTCTCCCAGGAATCTGTCTTCCATTGCTTGCCATCTGGAGTCTGAAAGGCATTTTTTTCATGTATTTTTCACAATTTTCTGTCTGTTGAAGGCATGGAATTCAATCTGATCTCTGTCATTCTATTAAAAATGGAAGTAGAAATTTTATGTACATTTTAGTTTGTCTTTATTACTTTTTCAAATTATTGCATAGTATTCTACTGTGTTATACAATAATTTATTTGTCCAATATCTTGTTGGTGATAATATTTGGTTGGTTTTGAATTTGTGCTATTATAAAGAGAAGTACTAAGAACATTTTTTTCTGTTCGTGTTTTGATGGGCGTATTCTTGAAATATTAAAAATGTGATTTATTTACTTTTATATGATTTTCGACAGTGATCTCTCTCTCTCTCTCTCTCTCTCTCTCTCTCTCTCTCTCGCTCGCTCCCCGCTCCCTCTCCCTCTCCCTCTCCCTCCCTCCCTCTCTCTCTCCTTTTTTATTCTTGCAGTCCTGGAGGGCTAAACCCAGGGCCTCATCCAAACTTTGCCAGTACTCTACCACTGAACTGCACCCCCAAACCTTTTTTTACTTTTTTTATTCAGAGACTTAATCCTTCTGCCTCACCTCTCAAGTCACTGATATTACAGGCATGAACCACCAAGTACGATAAAAAAACATTTCTAATTCCTTTGAGCTTTTTTATATGTGGACATAAATCAGTATTTTTTTATTTTATTTTATTCTATGTATTATCATACCTTGCAGCGGTAGAATTGCGGCTTCGAATCCTGTCAAATCTCGGTAGCTAAGCTGAGTTGGGCTTGGTTAATACTTGGATGGGAGACCACCTGGGAACACCAGATACTGTAGGCTTGGGAGAAGGACCTGGGAACCCACTCCCCAAAATCAATCAGCCATTGAAAACCCTAAGAATTGCAGAGAAACACTGACAATAATGTTTCAACTGTTGTACATAGGGTCATTATGATTCCAACACCAACTCAATGGCACCCAACAACAACAACAACAATAATGTATTACCATGTATAATTTTCAACATTATTTTTTAAATATATGTTATCTCTATTTCAACTTTCACCAAAGAGATTTAATAGTAGGTTTTTTTTAAATGTACTTAGATATTAGAGATATTTAACTGACTTCTAGTTTTATTGCAGTGAGACAGAGATGGTGGTTATACATTCTACTTTATAGAAATCATTGATTCCTTTTTGTGGCATAATAAATAGTCCATCTTCATTTTCAATTTGTGTTTTTATTATACTTTAATACATAAAAGCTACTTTATTAATTATAATTTGTTTTATGAATTTTTGAATTCTTATTTGTTTATTCATTGTTCAGTAAAGTTGACTTGAACTAGGAGAGCATGATAAAATCTCCTATTGCCTTGTTTTCTGTGTCTCCTTATGTCTTTAGTCATTTCTACATTATGTTACCTAGAAGTGATTTAATGCTATCAGTAATAACTCTATTGTAAATGTTGGCCTTTAGCATTACAAAGTGCTTTTTTGGTCTAATACAGTTGACATATTTATTTATTTTTTTATTTTATATATTTGCCTGATTTTTACATATCTACCTATTTTTAGCTTCTCTGAATTACATTTTTATGTATCTTTCATGTTGCTTTTTAATGGGTCA
>VMDO01031710.1:0-19713 GCA_007922755.1 Pedetes capensis
TTGGGAGGCTTCTGTAGAAGGGATTAGGGCAGCTGGTCTTCTGGCTCCTCCTCCCCCTTCTGCTCTCTTTTGGGCCATCTCTGCCTCCTTCCTTTCTCCCTGTAGCTTTCTAAGCAATTCTGGGGAAGCCCCCCAGCACATGCATGACCACCAGATCCCAGGATGGGAGCTCTCTAGTCTCCCCTCTCTGGGCTTCTCCCTGACCATTTTTCAGGGCCTGCTTCAAACATCCACACGTCTTCCATGAAGCGGAGCCTGTGTCCGCCAGGAGTGGACTGCTTTCTTCTGGGAGCTCCCACGGGGCAGCTCCACGCCCTTCTCAGAGAGAACAATGTCCACGCCCCCCACAGCTGAGCAACTTCTGCAGGTGGCACCTGCTCAGGCCCACCGTGGGACTTAATACCTATGAAATGAATGAACTAGTGAATCACGACAGGCAGCAAAGAGCCCTGTGCCAGCTGTCAAGTCGTGAGTTCTAGTCTTTAGTTTACCACCAATTTGCCAGGTGACCTTGGAATTGGACCCCTCCCTTGCCCTCTCTGGGCCTCCGTTTCCAAATCTGTACCATGAGGCAGGTGGCTAGATGGCCTCTACGGTCAGATCGGGCTCATGTTCTCTGCCATGTTAAGGTCTGTGCCTTCAGAGTCCTGCTCTGCTCCGGCTGTGGGCAGAAAAGACAATGAGACGTGTCTGCTGGCACTTTGATCTCTGGCTTCCCAGCCACCAGGACTGTGAGAAACAAATTCCTTCCATTTATCAGCCTCCCAGTTAAGGCCAGTTTCTTCCAGCAGCGCAGAAGGACCAAGATAAGAAGTCAAAAGGTGAAGGGAATACAGTCAGGTAGTCATTTTGGGAAGCTGGGCTGTAAGAAAAGGGCAGGGCACGATGACTGGAGGGCCATGGGGACCACATGAGGGGTTTCCCCTTTCTGCCTTCCTCCTTTCTTCCCTCCCTCCTCCACCTCCTCCTCCCCTGAAGCTGAGCCACTTCCTGCCTGGTGGCTGTTATCTTCTCTGGCAATCAGGAAACAAGAGCCTCTGCTGAGAACTGGGGACAGAGGGACGAGGACAATTGTGAAGGTTTGAAATCTTTTCGGAAAGTGCGAAGAAGCTGACCTCGGAAAGCAGAGGATTTTGCGGGGGCTGAAAACACTTAGTGGCTGGAGACCAGAATTTTATAGAAGCCAATAGCTTGCAGTTGTACCACTGTGGTGTCAGATCTGGGAAGCTAAGCAGGGTCGGGCCTGGTTAGTACTTGCATGGGAGACCGCCTGGGAATACCAGGTGCCGTAGGCTTGAGAGAAGGACCAGCACCCTATTCCCAAAAAACAATTAGCCATTCAAAACCCTATGAATAGCAGAGAAGCATGTCAATAGTGTTTCATCTGTTATACATTGGGTTGCTGAGTTGGACACCGATTTGATGGCACCTAACAACAACAACAACAACAACAACAACAACAAGGGCCTGGCAATCCACTCCCAAGGCAATCCCGAAACTGTTAGCCATTGAAAACCCTATGAGGGTCGCTATGAGTCAGATACTGACTCGACGGCACCTAACAACAACAACAACAACAACAACAACAACAACAACAATGATATGCTTTACTCTGACTCCCCTACTGTTGCCACAGCATGCAGCTGCTTCGACATGGATGCAGAGAAAGTACGCGGCTTTCACCCAGGGCTGAAGTGATCAGGCAGGAAGGACTAAGAAATTTAGGGACTGAGCAAAATAATAATAATAATAATAATAATAATAATAATAATAATAATAATTTTTTGAGACGCTCGCCTCCAACTCTTGATCCTCCTACCTCAGCCTCTCCAGGCATATGCCACCATGCTGGGTGCCAAAATGTTAGGGAGTGGTAGACTGTGGGTCTCAGGAGGGTATAGGACAGAAGTCAGGACAGGATAGGGTCGCTGAACGAGAAGAGAGCAAAGGACACGGACAGCGAGAAGAGGGGGCAAGGGGAAGAACTGAGCCACAACGCTGGAGGCCAGTGGCTGGTGGAGCTCGGCCTTCACTAGTCTGGAATCAGAGCACTTGCAATCGGTGACAAGTGCAGATCAGGGGGCCGGGCGCGGTGGCGCACGCCTGTAATCCCAGCAGCTCGGGAGGCGGAGGTGGGAGGGTCGCAAGTTCGAGACCAGAGGCAGTCTGCGTAACTTAGCGAGACCCTGTCTCAAAAAAAAAGTAAAAAAAAATGGGCTGAGGGTGCAGCTCAGTGGTCCAGCACTTGCAGAGCATGCAGGCGCGAGGCCCTAGGTTCAACCCCCAGTACTGCAAAAAAAAAAAACAAAACAAAACAAAAAACAAGTGCAGATCAGGATGTGGGGCGATGCTGAAGTGAGCGGGGGGGAGGCTGTTGGAAGTGGGGCCCCCAGGGAACTTGAAGGTCAGGGTGCAGCCAGGTCACCGTCTGCGTGGTTGGTGATGTCATCTGGGAGGATCGCGGAGGGCACTGGGTGGAGGAAGTCTGTAAGTCAGGGGCCAAAGTCTTTGATAAATAATGGGGCAGGACCTGGAAGTCCAGTAGTGACCTAGTAAGTGGATGGAGAGGGTCCAGGCAAAAAGTCACGGCTGAAAGTAGAAGGGTCATCTCCTCCAAGTGTCCACGTCAAGCCTGGGAGGAGAGTGGACCAGGAATCCCAGAGCACAGGAAGAAACCAAGACCTGGGAAGGAAAGCTTGTTGTTGTTGTTAGGGGCCATGGAGTCAGGTCTGACTCATAGCCACTTAATGTTGTTGTTAGGGGCCATGGAGTCAGGTCTGACTCATAGCCACTTAATATACAACAGAACGAAACACTCCCCGACACGGTGCCATGCCCTGCACTGTGTCAGTGCTTCTCTGCTGTTTATAGGGTTTTCAATGGCGGATTGTTTCAGGATTGTTTTGGGAGTGGGCTACCAGGTCCTTCTTCCATTTTTAGGTGGCCTTGAGACCAGCAGATGGACAAGTCTGAATGTGAGGCGTGACAAACCTCATCAGGAGAGGGTCGCCACACAATGGCTGTTCATTCCTGGGGAAGCCGCAGCCCAACTGCGGTGTTGCAGGGAGCAGCAGAGGCAAGAAAATCAACAGCTAAGTGGGCAAACAGGTCCAGCAATGACAGGATGGCCTTCGCTTCTCCTCCTTCCACCCCACCATGGCACCTGGGAGAGTCCTGCCCAGGTGGGCCAGGCACCACTGCCAAATCCTGAGGGTTGGCTTAAGGCCCTGGGGCAGCCTGTTGTTGTTAGATGCCATCAAGTCAGTATCTGACTCATAGCGACCCTGCGTACAACAGGCAAAACACTATTGTCAGTGCTTCTCTGCTGTTCATAGGGTTTTCAATGGTGGATTGATTTTTGAGAGTGGGTTGCCGGTCCGTCTCCCAAGGCCACAGCACCTGGTGTTCCCAGGCAGTCTCTAACCAGGCCTGACCCTGCTTAGCTTCCGAGATCTGACAGGATCAGATTCCACAGGGCTGTGGCTGCAGGCTTTTCTGGGGCAGCCTAGAGACCTGAAGATCTTGAAGGGCTGTGCAAGGGAAGCAGGCCAGCCGGTCACATGCAGCCCCCCAGTGCAGAACGGAGGCCGGAGGAGCACAGGGTGCGGGGAGCATCTGCCTTCTGTTCCCCGTTCCCCGTTAGGAAGCCCTGTCCAGCTGCCCAGCAGTCCTGCGGGAGCCCTGGGTCCTTGAAAATCACTGAGGGAGCTTCTCAGGCCGGAGGAAGCAGCCCCAGCCGGCCCAGGTCTCTGAGTTCCAGCTCAGCTGGTGGCCTGCCCTGACCCGCTACTGTTTCTGCTGTGGGGGAGGGGTGGTCCAGCTGACTGTGAGCCTGCAGGCGTGAGGGGCCCTGAGGGGAAGGAGAGCATGCGGGACCCTTATGAGGTCATCTCCCAGCCCCTCGTCCCAAGGGCCCAGTTTTTCTCACAGAGGCTCCCCAGGATGCCACATTTAGGCCCTGGCTGCGTCACCTCAAGGCCAAGGTCAGAGAAGTGGAGCGGGTGGGGGCAGAGGAGAGGGCTTTATTGCCCTAGCCCTCTTCCCGTAGGGCAGAGCTAGGGCAACGCGGACGTGAGAATCAGCCAGGGGAGCCATAAATCCCGCTGAGCCCCGCCTCCCATCCTGCCTCAGGTCCCAGGGTGGCGTGTAGGGAGACTGGGGGGTGGGGCTTTTGGGGGCTGTAGAATCTCTCAGTGGACAAGCGATGCTGAGGGTTGCTCTCAGCAAGGCCCCCAATCCCACCTTCCTCTATGATAATAAACCTGAGAACATTCAGGTTCAGAGGCTGGGGGCAGCCTGGGGGAGTCCAGGGGAGGGAGGAGAGGCTTGGCAGCATGAAAAGTCTCCTTTGTGTCGCTTTGAAAAGAGCATAGATGCCGGGTGCGGTGGCGCATGCCTGTCATCCCAGTGGTTTGGGAGGTGGAGGCAGGAGGATCGCAAGTTCGAGACCAGAGGCAGTCTGTGTCACTTAGTGAGACCCTGTCTCAAAAAGTAAAAAAAATGGGCTGAGAGGTGCAGCTCAGTGGTCCAGCACTTGCAGAGCATGCAGGCGCGAGGCCCTGGGTTCAACCCCCAGTACCAGGAAAAAAAAAAAGAGCATAAATTCATTCCTGGCATCAATATTTAGTAGAAAACTCTGATCATGGTTCCTGTCTAGGGGAACTCATAGCGATCCAACGTACAACAGAACGAAACACTCCCCGACACTGTGCCATGCCCAGCACTGTGTCAATGCTTCTCTGCTATTCATAGAGTTGTTAATGGCTGATTGTTTCAGGAGTGGGCTGCCAGGTCCTTCTCCCATTTTTGCAGTGCTGAGGATGGAACCCAGGGCCTCAGAGAGTGCAGAGCAGCACTCTACTGACTGAGCTAAACCCCAGCCTACGGGAGGTAGCAAGGGGTTAGAAACTGGACTCTTTGAACTTAGTGTTTGGGAGCCAAACATGTTTGGACTGGTCCTGCTTCTGTTCATAAAAAGCAAAGGGGAAAGGGGAAGAAAGATGGAAAATGGACACAGCTTTCCTCCTCCGGTTCTCCTCCCACCTCACCCTCTGCTCCCCATCTTTGGAGGGCCCCAGCTGGCTCCTTGGAGGAATTTTTCAATCATGGGGACACTGAGCTCAGCAGAGATGAGCAGCTGGGGCTTTGAGAAGAGAAGAAAGCCTCAGAGTGGAGTTTAATAATCACCTAGGGCTGCCTTGTGTGGGTGGATGGACAGAAGAAAGAAAAGAAGGATTACTCAGCTCTGGGGAAAGGGTTGGGACTGGGCGAGAACCTTGGAGAGTGGGTGGAGGTGCAGGGAAAGAACCAAGTGTCCTTAGCTATTTGTTTTGGGGACCTTGGAAGAACAGAAATTCAGCCATAGGGTTGGGGTCATCCCAACCTGAGGCCTGTTGAAGTGGTGACCCAGGGAGACTGGAGGCAGGTCACACAGGTCTTGGCGAGGCAGGATAGAAGGACAGGAAATTTAGGGGGACCAAAAATGGTTTGTGATGAAAACTGGTGGTCTCCAGTCCTGCCCCTCCTCCTCAGCTCCCCAGAGACACGCGCTCTCAACTCTTGTCTATTCTGCCATAGGGGGTATTCATACTCCTAAGGGTTATATGTATCCTGTTATTGTTAAGTCACGGCCAACTCATAGTGACCCTGTGTACAATGGACAAAACACTCCTTGACACTGTGCCATGCCCAGCACGATTGTCAGTGGTTCTCTGCTATTCACAGTGTCTCATGGGTAGCAGTTCTGGGGCAAGAAGCATGGGACAGGTAGTCATCTCCCTTCCATCTGTCTCCTGAAGTAGCTAGAACAGAGATCTTGGTGGTACTTGTTTTCAGTGAGAGCTAGCAGGACCTGAAATGGGGTTGGTGGGACCTACACCACATACAATGTCACAGGCACACACATAGGAGGATGCTAAAGCTCCTGGTGTTTACCCCCTTGCACACTGTGAGAATAATCTTTCTTACAAAGTATTCTTATACCCAGCTATCATATCCGCAAAGCTTTTGTTCTCTTGGTTTCTCCAACGCCCCATCACTCCTTCACATGGCCGGATTTGCTCGTAAAGTTTCTTTTGTTCTCTCCAACTTCCTGACTTTCTAAGGCAGTTCCTCTATGTGCTAACACCCCCTAAAACTAAGACCCTTTCCTTTTTCTATTAGCCAATCAGGTCTAGCCAAGATTGTGAGATCAAAGCCTTAACCAATAGGGTGAGACCCAGGCATAGGGACTGCATTAGGAAATAAAATACCCGATGGACCCTGCCTGCACCATCCATGCACTTGCCAGCTGACTAGACCCACAGCTGGCACCCTCTTTGCAAAGAGAAAATTCACCTTGCCAAGATAAAACTTACAATCTTTAATTCTACAGTGTCTTTGTTAATGATACCAAGCTTATCTCCAAAACACACCCCCACACAGACACAGGCCAGCTTCTCATATCAGACAACACACGTCACTGTCCTGCTCCTAAGGCAGCACCCCACCCCTCCCATTCCCACCTAAACTGAAAGGAGTGAGGAAAGTGGTTATGGGAAATTTGGTAAGAATGAGGCTGGTGAAGAGCAGATTTCAGAAGCCCAAGGGCTTTGCCAGAGAAAGGACCAATTCCAGGGGCTGGGAGAATAACCCACTTGTCAGCATAGGGGGTGAGTTTATGGCTCCTCTCCAAGAGATAGAGACACCAGGAGGTTCAGATGAAGTGCCCTTCTGAAGCCCAACAGGGTCACGCTGTCATGATATGCCACAGCATGGGCTCACAGCAGGACTGGTAATTTGAGAGCTCCTGGAGGGCACTTTCAAGGATAAAAATGGGGTGGGGGGAGGTTGTCCGGTTCCCATGGCAGCCTAATATGTTGCCATAGCAACACAGCTCTGCCTCCATCCTGCCGGGCCCTGGCTTCTGTAATGGGTAGAATGCTGCTGCAGTGCCTCACAGTATGGGGGTGTGGTCCTACTATCCCCCTGGGAAAGAACATTTCCATGCTCGACCAAGCAGGAAAGGGGGACCCCGAGGGTCTCAAACAGGGCTGAATTGTCTTGTGGGCAAGAGGGCAGATTTCTCAGGGTTTTCCTGACGATACGCCCTACTCTTTCTGCCAAAATTTCTCCTCCTCAATTACTGAGCCCCAGGAGATGTCCCCAAGAGGCCAACTTCTTTTTCCTGATCTACGCATCAGCTGGCTGCCCTCTCAGACAGGCGTGATGGGGTAGCCATGACGCTGGCTTGTCAGTCATCGACTGGGTGCCTCCGGAAGGCGATTTGTCCTTCTGGACTTCAGGGTTCTATTGCAAAGATAAGGATAAGAAATGCACGTGGCACTGGGTCATGATAGAGGTGGAGGGAGGTGATGGTGTGCAGTGCCCGCGTGCTGGGCTTCCCCAGGGGGTGTGCCAGTCCACTGCGGGTGCTCCTCCCACGTCAGTGCCTGGGGGACCAAGCGCCCAGCACTGCCCTGACTGTGGGTCTCGGGTAATAGTTCAGCCTTGGCGAGCAGGGAAGCGGTTGATATCACCTTACAGGTCAAGCTGTATGTGACAATTAAGAGAAGCTACCACATGGGGATGCCCCCCATTGCGCTGCTACTGAAAGTATGGGTTGTGGCCCAGGTCCCTCAGCAAAATGGTACCCATTCCCAGGATGTAAGTTGAGGAACGGAGGCCAGCTTCAGAACCTCTTATAGCAATTTGATATTCCTGAAATATCCAAGCAGCATCTAATTTGGGCTTCTTTTTTTTTTTTTTTTTTTTCAGTGCTCGGGGTTGAACCCAGGGCCTTGTGCTTGCATGCTTTGCAAGTGCAGGACCACTGAGTTGTACCCACAGCCCGCTTTTTTACTTTTTGAGACAGGGTCTTGCTAAGTTATGCATACTGCCTCTGGTCTAGAACTTGCGATCCTCCTGCCTCCGCCTCCCCATCTGCTGGGATTACAGGCGTTTGCCACTGCGCCCAGCTAATTTGGGCTTCTCTTTAATTAGTTGGGTTCAGAATTTTCAAGGTTTCAGCGATCCGTTCTGTTTATTGATTATTCATTTTTAGTACTGAGCTGCAACGGAATGGGGAGCAAACAGCCTGTTTCTTCATGGAGTCTAGTTTGAGAAGCATTGATCTTGACGTGTGTGTGCGTGCGTGTGTGTGCGTGGTACTTGAGGGTTGAATCAGGGGCCTTGCACATACTCTGCAGTGATCTGCCATTGGGCTGCACCCTCAGCCTCCTCCCTCCTTTATTCTTATTCTTATTCTTATTCTTATTATTATTAATCTTGAGACAGGGTCTCGCTAAATCACACAGGCTGACTCCAGCCTCCAGCCTGCAATCCTCCAGCCTCCACCTCCAGAGTCGCTGGGATGACAGGCGCGAGTCACCGCGCCAGGCGACACCAGAGACATCTTAAAGCAGCTACGGATGTCACCGAGGAGAGCTGGGGAGCCCCCTCCTGGGCGCTGCTTGCAAAAACTGCCACAAACCACACGCGGAGCCGGTGGCAGGATGTCTTTTACGTTTTATTGCCTTAAGCAGGGGCCTCCCGGGCCTCGCGCTCCAGAGCGGGGCGCCGTCTGCCGCTTGCCGTAGCGCAGGCCAAACGAGTTCCAGTTGTAGGCGGACACGTCCTTCTCGCGCTGCACCAGCACCGAGCCCCGCGGCGCGGGGATCAGGCGGCTGCGCGGGGCGCACAGGCCGAGCTGCTGCGGGCCTGCTGGGCTCCCGCGGGGTGGGCACAGGGAGGCCCCCCGAGGGCTCAGCTTCTGCTGGGCGCATGGCCGGCCCTGGTCCCAGGGGGCCATGAGGGCCAGGGGTCCCAGCCGCTGGCCTAGGACAGAGAGCACAGGGAGGTGAGGCGGGGGACAGGGCAGGTGGCTTCGGAACACCCCTCAGATCTCACCCCTGGCCTTGCCCTGGGTCCCTCGACCTCTAGGAAATTCAGCGCTGGATGCTGCGCGGAGGCAGCTGTGGCCGCCTTAGCTGGGGGCTTAGCCCTGCGCTCCTCCCTCCTTCAAGGTAGCTTTGATTCTAAACACTTTTTTTTTTTTTTCGGTACTGGGGGTTGAACCCAGGGCCTCGAGCCTGCATGCTCTACAAGTGCTGGACCACTGAGCTGCACCCCCACCCCACTGTTTTACTTTTTTGAGACAGGGTCTCGCTAAGTTACGCAGACTGCCTCTGGTCTCGAACTTGTGATCCTTCTGCCTCCACCTCCAGAGCCTCTAATATTACAGGCGCACGCCACCGCACTAGCTATGCTTTTCAGAATTACCTTAAGCAACTGTATTAAACGACTTCCTTTTGGGCAAGAAACAGAGCTGACTATGGAAATCAAGAAAACCAAAGTACTACTTAGGGGGCTCTGGGCTCTGCCCTGCTGGTTTGTCTCTGCATCCAGGGCCCCATGGCAGTGGGTGCTCCTGAGGCAGGTGGGGCCATGATCCTCTATCTGGCTATCTCTCAGAATGCCTGAAACAGTGCCTTGTATGTAGTAGGAGCTCAACAAATACTTGCTAAAATATATAAAAGCTAATGAAAAACACGGAGTTACAGAAATCAAGAAGACGAAGCCAAGGCCATTGTGCCCCCATATGCCTGGAATCCAACCCTGGTCTCTAATAATAACAGTGCTCGCCTAATAAGCTAGGGCTGGGCTTTAGGTTAGTTGGTAGAGTGCTGCTCTGTGCTCTTGAGGCCCTGGGTTCGATCCCCAGCACTGCAAAAATAGGAGAAGGACCTGGCAGCCCACTCTCGAAACAATCAGCTCCCCAAAACCCTCTGAATAGCAGAGAAGCACTGACATAGTGCTGAGCATGGCACAGTGTCGGGGAGGGTTTCGTTGTGTTGTACACAGGGTCCCTATGAGTCAAACCCGACTTGACAACACCTAACAACAACCTAATAAGCTATATCAGAGCTCAATGAAGCTGAGAAATTATCTAGGTCACCCTGACTCACCTCCCCCATGGTGGGTGCAATTTCTCCCCTTCATCCTGAGGGTTACCCAGGCTAATTTGGAAGCCACTTCACATGCAAAACTCATTAAGTTCACTGTACCCTTTGGTAGTGAAATAGGGCCGCTGGCTCTGAGTAGATAATCAGCCCAGCCAATTGTGGCAGGGGATAAGTGCGACTGAAGTCTGATGTGTGAGTGAGCGTGTGTTGGGGGCGCTCAGCCTGGATCCTCAATGCCCTGGCACGCTTCGGACAAGAGGAGTGTGGCAGTGGTCCAGGTATAATAATAATAACACTCTGTCTAGGAGGCCCCACTCACCTCGCCCAGGGCCAAGCTGAGGGGGGAGGGAGGATCCCAGTTATACACACAGAAACAATCAGTGGGACCCCAGGTCGGGGTACTGTGTATGGTGTCCCCTAAAGCCTATTGCCAGAAAGAGCCAATAGCCCGTGTCCCTGGGCAGTGGTGGGGCTATTGTCTGGAGCAGCCTCCCTTGCCTGGGAAAGAGGGCACTCTTGGCCAAGGACACTGGGGCCCTGTTCTCTCTGCTTTGCGATATCCTATGGGGGGCGGGGACACATTGAGACCAAATGTGCCGGGCAGCCCCTGGGTTCCATAACTCGGAGCTGAGGTCCAAAGAGGCTAAGCAGCGGGTTCTGGTTTGCCCAGAAAGCTGACACCCAGGGAGCATTGAAAGCCATGCCTCGGACTTGGGGACACGTGCTGCTGTGGCTCAGGTAGCTCACCACGTGGCCTGGTGGGACCCGATGGCACCAGCTGGGGTTCTGCAGTATTTGGCTGAGTGACGTTGGGAATCCCTGCTTCTGTGGGCCTTCGTTGTCCCTGCTCACCAGTTTCCCAGTGAACTCTACGGCTGACAGGTATTATGCTCTGTCCTTGTGTGGAGGTTCTATTTCTCAAATCCCCTATAAAGGGTGGGAGAAGGACGTGGCAGTCCACTCCTGAAGCAATCCCCAGCCAATCAGCCATTGAAAACCTCATGAGGGTCCCTATGAGTCTGACACGACTTGACAGCACCTAACAGAAACTATAAAGGATCTGAGGTCTTAGATAAAAAGTAACTGGGATGGCGCGTTCCTCCCCAACACCCACACAGAGAAGGGGTTGGTGTGGAGCAGGGCACATCATGTGAAAGACCAGGAGGGAGCTTGGTGGTTAGCAGGTGTCTGAGCCTGGGGGAGGCTCCTGATCCACCCTTCAGTGAGATACACACGTGCCTGTCTTCCGTGTCCATCAGTTACAGTGTTAATAAACGGCTATCAGCCGACTAGCTACAATGTGAACAACACTCCAGAGCTCATTTCCCAACAACTCACTCACCCTCCGCCCTTTCCGGAAAATGCATACCTAGGGGTCCAGGCTGCTCCATAGGGGCCACCTTGGCTGATGGCTCCCTGAAGGACGTGACCCAGAGGAAAAGCAGCAGCTGCCAAGAAGCCAGGAAGTTCATTCTGTGGGAGAATAAGCAGGTCCTAGAAACGCCCTGAAGCTGAGACAGAGAGAAGGAAAAGGACTAGGTCAGGCACAGAGTCTGGGATGGGTGCTGGGGCCAGAGCCCAGGATGAAAGGGAGAGACCTGGAGGAGAGGAGGAAGCCCATGTCCCTGGAGGCTCCCAGTGGAGGCATGAGCTTGAAAAAATACGACAGAGAAACAGGATTGAGGCCACTTCCATGGTGGAGCCAATGCTTAATTCATGCTGGGTGGGGATCCTCAGGAGGGCTTCCTGGAGGAGGTGAGGCAAGTAAGGTTAGGAAGAACGGATCCAATTTGGTGGAAGGGGCAGGATGGCCCAGTTGGAGAATGGCCAGGACTCTGAATTGCAGGTTTGCCCTGGAGGGGTGAGATTTAGTGTGTGGGAGTGAGCAGGGAGGAGAAGTGGGCCAGGACCTCAGGGCCCTGAGTGGACTCTGAAGACCAAACATTCTCTGCAGAGCTTGGGAGCCAGCACTTCTCCCCTTGATGCCGGGCTCTGTACAGATTCATGGCTGCCTGTTCCGCCCTCCCGGCTTGGAACGTGCCTTTGTGAATCTGGCCCTGTTCCCCTCTGCTATAATAGATACCAGTGCCTTATCTTTTCTAGAAAAAGAAGAAGAAGCAGAAGAGGCAGCCCTCTTGCTCTCTCAGAGCCCCTCCCAGCCTTGAAGGCTGTCATTAAATCAGCTCATGCCTGTTATTCCTGGACGAGGAAAACCTGTCCCTGCTTAGCAGGTCGGTTGTCTCTGTGGGATCTGGGAGGATCTGAACTGGACTGGCCTCATCTTTTTGGCTGTGGAGATGGGGGCTGTTTCCCATGACCCTCATGGACTACCTCTCCCCTCTCATGCTCCCCCTGCCACTCTCACCCCACTTCTCCAGCCCCAAAGAACAGGTTCTCTCTGAGAAAGTCATCAGGCACTCGGAGATCTTCTGACTAACGGGATTAAAGAGAAAGGGCTGGGGAGGCAGGGATAGGGCAGGCAGAGAGGGATAGGGCAGGCAGAGAGGGATAGGGCAGGCAGAGAGGGGTAGGGCAGGCAGAGAGGGATAGGGCAGGCAGAGAGAGATAGGGCAAGCAGAGTGGGGATAGGGCAGGCAGAGAGGGATATGGCAGGCAGAACAGGGATACGGCAGGCTCAGGGCCTCTGTCCCAGGGGAGGGGAGCGTACTTTGTGGCCGTCACCCCTAACGGCTGTTCAGCCCCATATATTCCTCCCCATAGCCTTCCCCACATCAGGACTGGGCCTGGGGTGCTGGCTACAAACCCTGCCGTGGGATCAGTGCCCAGATCTGGCCCCAGCTCTGCCCTCCTGCTTCCCCAAGCAAGCAGCCTCCCTGCTCCAGGCTTCCTGGTCAGTCTGTAAACTAACAGCACTCCAGCTGCCCACCCAGATGGTTCCTTGTCTTTGCAGCCTTTGATTCTGTGACTCCCGAAGCGCAGACCCTTTCTGTGCCTGCCGAGCGCAGAGGCAGGATCCTTCCTCTAGAGAGAACAGCGTGACAGCGTTTCAGGCCTGCCACACACAGGGGCTGGGTGGTCTGGGACTCATCCCTGGAGCACCCCTGGGTGCTGGCGCTGGCCTCGGTGCTAGGGACGCACAGTGTGCTGGCACAGGGCTGCCCCCCCCATCTCAAGTCTAGCACGAGAAATTGACTTATAAGCAGACATTACAAAATGATGCCTGAATGATACGCCAGGCACACGCGAGGACACGGGGGCTCCGGGGGCCAGAGAAGCCCCCAGGGAAGGTCTGGGCAGGGAGCACCTGCGCAGGAGTCGGCCAGGTGTAGAGAGAACGCAGAAGGCATTCCCCACAGGGGCGCCAGAGTGGCCTGCAGGGGCTGGGCATGGAGGGAGCTGTGGGGCCTCCCGCAGGACAAGAGGGCAGGACCTCCCATGGAGGGCAAGACGCTGGGCTTCATCCTGGAGGGGTCTGAGCCAGACAGGGATGTGTGACCAGGCACATCGCAGATGGCGCATTCTGGCTGCTCTGGGCAGAGCAAGGGGAGAGGCTGTGAGGTTGGAGAATGGTCATCCTCCTTTCTGACCCCTACCCATAATGCCTCTGCCCCATTGTGGATGGCATTTCCCATGTGCAGCACAGGAGAATTCTGTCTGCCCCAACACCCATCACACACACACACATGCACAGCACTCACCATGTTGTTAGATGTCATCAAGTCAGGTCTGCCTTATAGTGACCCAGTGTACAACAGAACAAAACACTCCCCAACACTGTGCCATGCCCAGCACTGTGTCAGTGCTTCTCTGCTATTCATAGGGTTTTCAATGGCTGATTGTTTTAGGATTGTTTTGAGAGTGGGCTGCCAGGTCCTTCTCCCATTTTTGCAGTGCTGGGCATCGAACCCAGAGTCTCAGGGAGCTCAGAGAAACAGTCTACCAACTGAGCCAATCCCCAGCCCACACGTGCCACACACATCTACATATATGTACCCACAGCATACATACATGCCACACTCTGCATACCACCCCCCCATACAACACACACCCCACATACACACTGCACCTGTACACGTATAGAATATGGTTCACCACCTAGTCAACAGGGGCACTTAATACATGTGGTAGAATTGAATTGTTTGAGGCCGGGCACAGTGGCTCACACCGGTAACCTGAGTAACTCAGGAGGCTGAGGTAGGAGGATTGCAGCTTCGAGGCCAGAGGCAGCCTGCATAACTCAGTGAGACCCTCAAAAGGAAAAGTAAAACATGGGCTGGGGGTGTAGCCCAGTGGGAGAGCACTCGCAAAATATGAGTGAGGGTCTGGGTTCAAACCCCAGATACCACAAAAAATCAAAATGAAAAAGAATTGTTTGGAAAAGAACCATCAGCTCCTAGGGGCCATGAGCGGCCACCTGCCGCGGATAATTTTGGTGGTTGCCCCACCTCAGGGAGTGAATAACGGAGAAATTCCAGGCATGACCAGAAGGCTTTAAAACTTGGTGGCTTCCTTCCCCGGGTGGCCCCCGTGCTTTGCGAGGGACCAGCAGATGTGTCCGTGGTTAGGTTTGTGATTGGGGGACCTGCTCAAAAGAGCCCGGCTGAGCCCATGAGCCCTGGGGCTCCCCAGATCCTCCCAAAGGCTTCTGCAGCCTCAAATCCCAGCCACATCGAATTTGTTCCCTCCTGGGTGTGAGAGACCCCTTAGGATCCCCAGAGCCTTGGCTTCACAAAATCAGTCAAACAAACAATCAACAACAACAACAAACCTGCAAATCATTGAATTCACCAGCCATCACAGGTTAATCTGGCTAACGAAGCAATCAAGAAAGATTGGTGGCCCCACCTCCTTTGCCTGGATGTGCCGGATCAGTCTTGGAACAAATGCCCTCCACCCCAGAGGCTTCCCCGGGTCAGGGCAGACCCCCTGCGAGCCTGGATGCCCACAGCACCTACCTGGCTCAGTCCTGGCCCTGCGAAGGCTCCACAGGGGCTCTGAAGAGAGGACACCTGGAAGAGGCCGCTCAGAGGGAGGAGTGGGCCCGTGGGTTCGCTCCCGCCTGCTCCCCGATCTCGGTCCCTTTTATAAAGGCCAGTGACGTCTCACTCTGCCCTACCCCACCCCACCCCAGACCCTCCTCCTTCATCCCTGTGGCTGCCTGCTGGCTCTTGTGCCTGGAGCGGGGCCCTGCCTCCCCCGGAAGCCCTCCAAGGCTGGGCCTCTCCTCCTCCCGAGCTCTTTCCGTCCTCCTCCACTCTCTTCCCACCTGTCCTACTCAGCCAGTGACCATTCTGCCCCAGACAAAGGATCGAGGCCCCGTCTGGAGTGTGTGTGTGTGTGTGTGTGTGTGTGATGTCTCAGTCCCTCTCCAAGAGCCAATGTGACTCCAGCTTGGAGGAGGAGAGGACAGGGCTCAATCCGACCCAAGGGCTCCCGCTGCCCACGTGCTGCCAGCTCCGAGGGCAAGCAGGTCAGCCTGGGCCCCCCTCAAATGAGACCAAGGCGGCTCCTGGGCTGTGACCAGCAGCTGGGGGGGCAGGAGAGCCTGTCCTTCCTCCTTCCTTTCTTCCCTCAATGATGGGGCACTTGCTCAGCCCACGGTTCTGAGATGCATTTGACAGGTCAGGCGCGGGCCGCCCAGACACTTATGTAAGCAGCGGCTGCGGGAAAGGATGGCACGGGCGCTCTTGAGGCCAGGCGCACGTGGAAGGCAGAGAAGTGACTTCCACGGGGCAGCCCAGCCACAGAGGGCCTGGGGCTGGCGCCCACCTCCTCCTCTCTAGGTCCCCACCTTTGCACTGTTTGTACTTGCTGGGGTACAGCACCTTGACAAGAGGGAAGCCCTCTCCCCTTGGCACCCCCTCTGGGCACACACAGTGAGGTCCTCAGTCAATACTCAGTAACACGCTCTTTGCAAGTGACTCTAGACAATTCCAGGACTCCCAGGCTAGAGACTGGCAGGCTGGGCTCTCTAAGGCAGGGGCAACGTCTCTGCTCTCAGACAGGAAGTTGTCCCAGCACAAGCTCTACCTGAAGGGCGGGCTGTGAAGTTCAGTCACCCGGGGTTGAGACGCCCTTCCTGGTACTACGTAGGAATTACTGCCCATCATGGGTCCAGTGCCTACTGCTGACCCTTCCTGGTACTACGTAGGAATTACTGCCCATCATGGGTCCAGTGCCTACTGCTGACCCTTCCTGGTGCTACGTAGGAATTACTGCCCATCACGGGTCCAGTGCCTACTGCCGGCAGGCGCTCACAGACCTACATCTCACTCAGCGGTATTATCAAACACCAGCGCGGCGCCAAGATGGCAGGCCTGCCCCTCGACGGCCATCGTTCTACTACGCCGAATGGGGCCTGTGGGTTGTGGGGTCCCCCTCAGGCTAGTGGTGGACTTCCTGGGCTGGAGATACCATCTCAGACACATTCACTGCTTGGGGATTTAATTGTCACGATTTCTTCATAAATCCAGGGCAGGGATATTAGCAGGGAGATGCTGGAAGTTGGTCCAGAGAAGGAAGCTCGGGTCCAGAGCATGGGTCTGGGAGGCCAATGGCAGGCAGGGCCTTCCCCAGCAGCAGCAATTACCTTACCCCTCCCTGGCAACAGATGTTTCAGTTCACCTGTGTTTCCTTGTATAAAAGAATTTATACCAGCTTGGAAGGCAGAGACAAGAGGATCGCAAGTTCGAGACCAGAGGCAGTCTGTGTAATTTAGGGAGACCCTGTCTCAAAAAGTAAAAAAAATGGGCTGAGGGTGGTCAGTGGTCCAGCACTTGCAGAGCATGCAAGTGCAAGGCCCTGGGTTCAACCCCCAGTACCACCAAAAAAAAAAAAAAAAAAAGAATTTATACGAGACATAGGTGTTATGGTATAGAGTACAGATTTAGTTTATTAAAGATAGGGGATATGGACATAGATTATGATAACAGCACACCTTCGAGACATGAAGGTGGGCAGGAGGGAAGGCCTTCTGCTGCCCCAAGCTGAGGCCAGCTGTGATCTTTAGAGTGGGGTCTGAGCCTTTAGGGGAAGGAAAGAAACGTTTTGCACCTGGGGCCTGGGCCCAGAATGGGTTAATGGATTCCCAGGGTCTTCAAAGGCTGGGTTCATGGGCGGGCATTTCTAAAGGTTATAGACATCCGGGCAGCTACTTGTCTTGCTAAGGGAGCAGAATCTACTACACCGTGTCCTTTTCAATGGCTAGGGGTGGGGGATGTCTCTCACAGTATTATCACCCTTCCTGGATGAATGTAGAAGTGAGGAGGGATTTTAATTCTCTGCTTGCTTCTAGCAAGTATGTTATTGGAAGGAATATTATATATCAGGGAAGCATAGACTGACTATAGACTGACTACTAGACCAAAGCCTTTGGCTCAGAGGAAGCTTACATTAATATTCATATCCTAGGCAGCTGGGAAGCACATGGATGAGCTGGGAGGTGGTGGCTGCAGAGCCCTGTAGTCCCTTTCTTCCTGCCTGTTACCTTCTAACAGGGCTACGCTGTTGGCCCCCGTTGGATCTCCAAGTCAGGGGCCAGGACCTTTGCTCCACCAGTCCCGGCAGCATCTTGAGGTGATTTGTGGGTTTGAGGTCAGTCACCCCGCTCCATCCTTCTTCCTTCTGGACTTGGGAGGCCCATGGAGAGCAGGGAGTGAGTCAGTGTTGGGTGGGAGGCAGCCAGCGGTGGCCTCCATTTCCTTCCCGCCCCCTCCACCAACGATCCAAGTCCAATGAGTGTGTCTGTGCGGTTCAGACCATCGAGCTGGTGCCTTGAAACTTCTGGAACAGCTGTGGGAGCCAAAAGTCATTACGGCAGACAATGAACAAGGAGAAGATTCAATATCCAGGCTGTCACAGCCTGGCCTTGGGAGCCGGGAGCCATGCGGCGGGGATGTGCCCAGCTGGCAGGCGCATCCAGGTGCCGGCTCTGGGGCCTCCCTGGGCATCTCAGCGAGCTCCTGTTCTGTCGGGCGCTTCAGAGTGGGGCTGGGAGGCGCAGGGACTGGGCAGCACCTGCTCTTCCTTTGTCACTGTCTAGCTCGCATCCTGTGCACGCCGGAGGCTCAGATTTAGCCTGGAGCAGATTCAATATCCAGGCTATCACAGACTGGCCTTGGGAGTCAGGAGCCACGCCACGGGCAGACGTGGTGAGGTGCCGCAGGGATGTGCCCAGATGGCAGGCGCATCCAGGTGCCGGCTCTGGGGCCTCCCTGGGCATCTCAGCGAGCTCCTGTTCTGTCGGGCGCTTCATAGTGGGGCTGGGAGGGGCAGGGACTAGGCAGCACCTGTTCTTCCTTCATTACTGTCTAGCTCGCATTCTCTGCACGCCAGAGGCTCCAATTCAGCCAGGCGCTTTCAGGTTGGCTCACCTGGTGCATCTGATTGTTCATTTCTTTGGCTCTAACAGGGCGCTGTTAACAGCTGCCTCCCTTGACACCCACACCCTAGGCACCAGGGCTTGGGGGATCCCTCACCTCCTCCCCGCTTGTCAGATAGAGAAAGAGCAGGGAGGGGAAGAGGACTGAAGACTGATGAACCTAGGACGGGGTCCAGGGGGACATGGGGGCCTCCGCTGTACCTGGCGCAGCTCTGTGTGCCCCCTACCACCCCCTGCCCCACCAGGCATCGCTGCCAAGCCCTGTGCATGACCTACTCACCGCACGCAGGAAGGGGATGTTGGCAGCGTTGCCCAGGAAGCCCAAGGCCACAGGGAAAAAGCCCCTAGGAGCAGAGGGGAGTAGAGAAGGGTGAGCGGTGGCCTGGACGGGGAAGGGAGTGCTGCAGGCCTGAGGTCCACCCACCCCAAGCCCAAGCTCTGGCCCCAAGGGTTACCCCTTGGGCAGGCTGGGGTCTGCACCCCCCCCCACTCTGTTTAGAGAGGCAGCAGGTGCAATGGTTAGGAATGAGGCCCTGGAGTTGAGTCCAAATGCCTTGAGTTCAAGTCTTGGCCCCACCGCTTACTGGCACTGTATCGACTGTAGCAAATTCCTTCGCTTCTCTGAAGCTGCTTCCAGCCATAAAATGGGGCTCATAATTTAAATAAGTGTATCCTAACGCCCCGCGCACTGCAATGCTCAGGAGGTGTTTTTGTGCCTCTTCCTGCCAGGATGATTATTATTCTGGTCTGGTGCCCTCTTTTCCTCTCAGACTGGCCGTGGAGCACCAGTTCCAGGTTGCCTGGGCTCTGGGCCCAGAGAGCTGGGGGAGGCGGCGCTGGCATTGGCCCTGCCTCTTGCCTCCATGTCCGTCCCCCGGCACCAACCTCCTCCAGCCTTGGTGTCGTTAGGTGCTGTTGAGTCGTGTCTGACTCATAGCGACCCTCATAGGGTTTTCTATGGCTTATTATTTTGGGATTGCCTTGGGAGTGGATTGCCACGTCCTTCTCCCATTTTTGTGGTGCTGGGAATCAAACCCGGGACCTCAGAGACTGCAAAGCTGCGCTCTACCAACTGAGCTAAATCCCAGCCCTCCTCCACCTTGGTGTCTTGCTTTTGTCCAACACCTTGGCAAGGCCCGATGGGGACATGTGTGTCACCTGTCACACAGCCAGCCTGGCGTGGGCAGGGAGCCCTGAGGGTCCCGGATGGTGGAGGGGATTAGAGATTTGCATTCTGGCCCAGCCACTCCTCCCTGGGCCTCAGTTTCCCCAGGGCTCCTGAGGACCTGCCCTCACTTGAAGAGGCTGAAGAATCCGTAGGTCTCCAGGAGCAAGCCTAGGAGCGGCCAGCGCAGGAGCACAATGGCCACGCCCCCCAGGAAGAAGCTGGTGCCCTTGAGCTTGTGCCGTTGGAAGAAGAAGGAGAATGTC
>VMDO01031711.1:0-19775 GCA_007922755.1 Pedetes capensis
CACAATTAGGTGTTCTGGTATTCCCATTTTCCGAAGTGTTATCCATAATTTGTTGTGATCCACACAATCAAATGCTTTTGCGTAGTCAATAAAACATAGATAGACATCTTTTTGATATTCTCTGCTTTCAGCTAATATCCACCTGGCATCAGCAATGATGTCCCTAGTTCCCCGCCCTCTTCTGAATCCCGCTTGATTTTCTGGTAATTCCCTGTCTATGTATTGCTGCAGTTGCTTCTGAATGATCTTTAGTAGAATTTTGCTGGTGTGTGATATTAATGATATTGTCTGATAGTTTGCACATTCAGTTGGATCCCCTTTTTTCGGAATAGGCACAAATATGGTTCTCTTCCAGTCAGTTGGCCAAGTAGCAGTTTTCCAAATCTGTTGGCATAAACATGTGAACACCTCCAGTGCCGCACCTGTTTGTTGAAACATCTCAATTGGTATCCCATCAACTCCCGGAGCTTTGTGTTTCACCAGTTCTTTTAAGGCAGCTTCCACTTCATCCTTCAACACCATTGGTTCCTCTTCATATGCAACCTCTTGGAATGGTTGGTCATCTACCAATTCTTTCTTATATAATGACTCCATGTATTCTTCCCATCTTCTTTTGATGTTTCCTGCATCATTTAATATTTTCCCTGTGGAATCTTTCACTACTGCCACTTGAGGCTTGAATTTTTTCTTCACTTCCTTAAGCTTAAGAAACACAGAGCATGTTCTTCCCTTTTGGTTTTCTGCCTCCAGCTCCTTGCACATGTCATTATAATATTTGTTTTTGTCTTCTCGAGCTGCCTTCTGAAATCTTCTGTTTAGTTCCTTAGCTTCATCATGTCTTCCTTTGGCTTTAGCTGCTCAACTTTGAAGGGCAATTTCTACTGTCTCTTTTGACATGTAATTTGGTCTTTTCTTTTTTTCTTGTCTTTTTAAGAACTTTTTGCTTCCTTCTTGAAGATATCTTTTAGGTCATGCCACAACTCTTCTGGTCTCCTGTCATTTGTGTCTAATGTATTAAACCTATTTTTGAGGTGGTCTCTCAACTCAGGTGGGATATACTCAAGTTCATACCGTGGCTCTCGTACACTTGTTCTAACTTTTTTCAGCTTCAGTTTGAACTTGCATATGAGAAGTTGATGGTCTGATCCACAGTCAGCACCTGGTCTTGTTTTGACATTTTGTGTAGAGCTTTTCCATCTTCTCTTTCCACATATGTAGTCAATTTGATTCCTGTATGTTCCATCTGGTGAAGTCCATGTGTATAGTCTCTGTTTATGATGTTGAAAAAATGTATTTGCAATGAAAAGGTCATTGGTCTGACAAAATTCTATCATGCGATCTCCAGCTTCATTTCTGTCACCAATTCCATATTTTCCAACTACTGAGCCTTCTTCTTTGTTTCCAATCTTTGCATTCCAGTCACCAGTGATTATCAATATGTCTTGATTGCATGTTTGATCTACTTCAGATTGCAGAAGCTGATAGAAGTCTTCCTTTTCTTCATTTGTGGCCTTAGTGGTGGGTGCATAAATTTGAATAATAGTCACATTAACTGGCCTTCCTTGTAGGCATATGGATATTATTCTATCACTGACAACATTGTATTCCGTGACAGATCTTGAAATGTCTTTTTTGATGATGAATGCAACCCCATTTCTCTTTAGTTTATCATTCCCAGCATAGTAGACCATATGATTGACTCAAAATGGCCTATGCCAGTACATTTTATCTCACTGATGCCTAGAATGTCAATGTTTATGCGCTCCATTTCTCTTTTAATGATTTATAATTTTCCTAGATTCATACTACATACATTCCATGTTCCAATTATTAATGGATGTTTATAGTTGTTTCTTCTCATTTTGAGTCATGCCACATCAGCAAGTTGAGCACCCTGGGACTTTACTCCATTTCCGTCATCACGGTAGACTCTACTTGGCAGAGGCAACTCTTCCCCAGTAGTCTTTTGAGTAACTTCCAACCTGGGGGGCTCATTTTCTGGCATTATACCTGACAGTGTTTCTTTGCTATCTATAGGGTTCTCAATGGCTAGTTGTTTTGGGAGTGGGTCGCCAGGTCCTACTCCCTAGTCTGTGTTAGTCTGGAAGCTCAGCTGAACACCTGTCCACCATGGGTAACGTTGCTCATGTCAATGGCAGATCTCTCAGCCTCATTGCAACACACAAGCCCCCACAGTGCGACAAACTGACAGACTTGTGGTGGTCTTTATACCTATTAGTTGTTTATATTATTAGATAATAAATTTTACTGACATTTCTTGTGCTTTTTAAAATATGAAGTGATATTGTTGCTAAAGAAATGTTGTTTGTCTTGTATTTGAGATACTTTTCTAGGTATCATCTGTTTAAATGATGCAAAAGTCAAAATAATTCTTATCCCTACATTTAACTTGAAGTTTCTAAATCTATTTGAATGTACTAATTAACTAGACTCTCCACAGTATTTTTTGGAAAATAGAAGATAACACTAGATCTCTTTTACACAGGAATGACCAAGAGGCAGAGAGCTTAAGTGCCTTCATGAAAAAAAAAAATATAGGCAATCATGTGTAGAAATAACTCTTGACAAGAAGGATGGACACTCCATGTGTTTCTTTAAACATTCTGTTGAAGTGTCAGTCCTTCAGCAGAAAAGCTAGTAAGCCAAACCCTCTCTTTCTGACCATTTAATTACCTGGAATCAGGTTGGATTCAGACCTATTGCTTTCTACATTTATTTCTTAAAGCACACATTTGAGAGGTTTTATAAAAATAGGAATGACGTTTAAGACACTTGTGTGTTATATTGGGAATATATCTATGTCATCAAGAGAAAGTCCAGGTAATAAATGATGGCACCTAGCAACAACAACAATTTTTTTTTTACCTGAGAAATGTTCAAATGTCCTAAAATTGATTTCAGAAACAAAGTAAAAATATCTAAGAACATCTTCTGGAAAGGAAAATATTAGCCATATAAAAATAAGCTTTAAAAGTACCTAAACAAAAGTAAACATCAAATGAACATTCCATAAAACTATAACTACAAGAGCTAACTTATAAATCAGGCTACCATTATACAAGTGAAATAAATGCATGTGTCAATACTGCAATGGTACAACTTAGTTTACAGACTTGTTTTGAGCATATGGGATATAGAATGGCAATTATCCATACTGGGAACTCTAGAAGAAACATTGACACACAGTTTATTTCATGCTTAAAATCTTTGATCCAGAATTGATTATTAACTCAAAACCTGCATATTTATTAAATAAAAGTATTATATTCAAGATATGTTCCCTTATTATATAATATTTCCTTCATAAAGAATATTTTATTTCATTTCAGCTAAGGCATTCTTCATCCATAAAAATTACCTTTAGTGAAACATCCTTAAAGATATGGTAGAATACCTGATGCAACTGTGTATTTTAAATATATGTTATATATATGTTATGTGTATATATATATATATACACATGTATATATGATATATATATATATATATATATATATATATACACACACATGCATACACAATGGTAGCAATTATGTATACATGCAAGCATTATTAAAGTTTTAAAATCCAATTTGAGTTTGTATTTTGGCTTTTACTTTCCTAACAAAGGGTTTTGTTATACAACCCAAGATATCCTGGAATTCACTAACTCACTATGTAGCCCAGGCTGGCCTCAAACTCACGATTCTTCTGCCTCAACCTCCAGACTGATGGGACAGCAGGGGTGTACCATGTACCACCACGCCTCAATTATAAGTTAATTTTAATATGAGTACTATCTTTATGTCCTCAAGTTACTAAAATTTACTGACTAATTTTTACAGGTATATTAAAATCTAGTATCTGGCAACTTTTGGTCAATTGAGCCAGATGGTGAACTTTTCTTGGCCAAATCTCTTATGTGTCAAATGGTAAAAATATGTTTTAGGATATTATTATAAAAATCAGTAAGGAAATATATGCATATAGCTATGGCAATTGTCACATTTAATAGGTATACATCACTCTTAAATTTAGTCATAACTCTTTTAGTCATGTTTTCTCATTCCAAGGAAAAATATAGAATTCTATCTCAATAAATTTCCAAATGGATTATGTATTACATGTTTAGTGCTTACTCTATGGTAAAATACAGTTTGTATAATAACCAGCATCCCTTTTTTATTAGAAAACACACAGGAGAATAATTTTTTATCTAAATCTTGTTTGTTGTTGCCAGGTGCCATTGAATCAGGTCCAGCTAATAGTAACCTTCATAGGGTTTTCAATCAACTGACTGTTTCAAGATTGCTTCGGAAGTCAACAGCCATGTCCTTGTCCTGTTTTTGCAGTGCTGGGGATCCAACAGTGGGCCTCAGAGAGCACAGTGAAGCACTCTACCAACTGAGCTAAGGGAGAAAAAAGAGCTCTTTCAGGATCCTTTATTCATAAGAAGTTATGGGACAGAATTTTCTTAGCTTAGACTTTGACAGTACATAATTGAATTTTATAATTGACTCCCTGTAAGTAAGCTGCTGTTGTTTTTAGGTGCCTTCGAGTCGGTATCCAACTCATAGAAACCCTACATGCAACAGGTGAAACACTATTGTCAGTGCTTCTTTACTGTTCACAGGGTTTTCAATGACGGATTGACTTTTGGGAGTGGCTTGCTGGGTCCTTCTCCCAAGCCTACAGCATCTGGGGTTCCCAGGCGCTCTCCCATCCAAGTACTAACCAGGCCTGACCCTGCTTAGCTTCACACGAAGAAGGCTGGGATTTAGTTTAGTTGTTAGAGGACTGCTCTGCAGTCTCTGAGCTCCTGGGTTCTATTCTCAGCACCACAAAAATGGGAGAAGGGCATGGCAATCCACTCCTGAAGCAATGCCAAAACAATCAGCAACTGAAAGTCCTATGTGTGATGCTATGAGTCGGACTCAACAGCACCTAACAACAAGTAAATTGCTTGCATTTAGCTGGGCAGGAAGTGCACATCTGTAATCACAGTGCCTCAGGAGGCAGAAGCAAGAGAATCAGGAGTTCAAGCCAGAGACAGCCTGAGTAAGTTAGAGAGACACTGTCTTCAATAAAACAAACAAACAAATAAATAAATAGGTTAGGGGGTCAGTCCAATGGCAGTACACTTGCAAATTATATGCAAAGCTACAAAGCCCTGTGCTCAACCACCAAGTACTTAAATTAAAAAACAAAACAAAACAACATAATAACCCTGCTTGCATTTCAGTTTATCTGCACAATGTCTTAACAGGAAAGGTAACAATAGGGTCATGGAGATTAGACCAATTTCCAGTATATGTTATGTTTCTAAAAATAGTTTAGATATATACACAAAACTGAATAAAAATATTAGTAATTTTCTATGATCCTTATTAGATTGCAATAGTTATTATTTCTCTAAAGGTGCAAACCCTTAAGCAGTAAATGTTAGGTGAGCAGAAAATAAGAAAGAACATAGGATCTGGAAACAAAAGATCTGAGTTTAGATTTCAGATTTGTTGATTACTACTTGTATAGTTTTAAATATATTTAAACTTTCTGCATCTCAGCTTACTCACTTGCATAGAGTTGGTGGTAATAATCATGTTGTTGTTGTTGTTGTTAGGTGCCTTTGAGTCAGTATCTGACTCATAGAGACCCTCACAGGGTTTTCAATGGCTGACTGTTTCAGGATTGCCTTGGGAGTGGATTGCCAGGTCCTTCTCCCATTTTTGTGGTGCTGGGAATTGAACTGGGGACTTCAGAGACTGCAATGCAGCACTCTACCAACTGAGCTAAATCCCAGCCCAATAATAATCATAGTGAGCTCATATTTTGTCATTAAGATTTAGAGAAATAATAAATGGAAGACAATACTAATCTGCCCCATAAACTTCTTAAAAATAATATCCATTACTTTTTAAAAAATCTTAATCCAAGTAATCATTTTAGAACATTATCGTCATGGAAAATCTTAATGAAAGAAATACCTTAGATTTGTATTGCTTCTTCAAACAAATTTAAACAATAGCACCTGGATTTAAATATTCTTCATACTCTTCTTTTAATATAACTTTCTAACTTGATAGCTCTTCTTTTGAGTCTACTTTTTTATATAGTACTGTCTACTGCAAATAGAAATCTTCTAACCCCTTAACTGTACCACCTGCTACTTCTCATTTTTTAGTTTATATTAAGGAGAATTTCATACTCTATCTAATTTTAAAAGTTTACTTAAAATATCATTCTTAAGGGGTTTGCATTTTCTCTAACAACTTCTGTTGTTATCATGTTCATAGTCTTTTTGTGGCTGCCTCTATCAGTGCAATCCTTCAAAACCATCCTTTATCAATTTTAATTAATTTTGTTGACAAATTTATGTGTACATAAATTCTCTCTAATGAGATTTCAAGCCATGGTAACAGGAGACACAAATTTTTAATTACTGTGACTCTCTTAGAACTGAAGAAACAGAAAGACAGTGAGTTGCTCTAGTGAGAATTTTGAGCTCCACCACAATTGAAGTATCTCATCCAGATGTTTGTTAGAAGAACCATTTTCTAATTGCTCCATGAAAAAAGAAAATATGTCAAAATCCTCCACTCCAAAACAGAACTTTTAGATGTAACAATTGAGGAAATGATTGCAACAATGGCTTATAATAAAATTTTAATAGACAGTGAAAAGCTGATGTCAACTCAGAGAGTGATGATTTTTAAATAATAATATAGATCTTTTATATTCAAAAGGAACATTTGTCAATTTTTAATAGAAAATCCATTACTTCAAAACTACTCAGGAGGCTGATATCAAAGAATACAATTCTGGTTTAATTAAAACCTGAAGTGCTTTGAGGATTTGAATACATTTACAGGTTAAAATATATGTGTAAATGAAACCAAGAGTGGTAGTAACAATATTTATCATGTGCAAACTTGTAAGGAACTTTTCCCCAAGCTACAAGTGATATCTGGGGAAAACGTTCAATTTCTAGCTTCTCCTATATAAAAGCAAAAGTGTGAGCAACAATCTGCAGGCCAGTACCTGCCTTTTGTAACTTCCTTATCACCACACTCTTCATATCTTCCTTAAGCTAATATAACTAAGGTATTTCTTGACTATTTTCTGATGAGGAGGAATTGATAATGCATAACTTATAGTAACATTTCTGTGATCAGTTTTATTCATCTTCCATTATCTTTTGTATTTAAAAGAAAGCTTACCGTAAGAAAGACAGTTACTAGCAGGCTACGAAGGTATGATTTACTGTAAATGGGGAAATTTTAAATTTTGTTCTTAGAACACATCCTACATTTCCTTGACAGTCCTCCTCTGTCAATGTGCAAAATGTTTTTTTGGCATATATGTGAATTATAACCCTGTGACATTTCCAAGTAAGCATTATTAGGGAAGTACTAGAAAATAAACATTTATAAATGTTATTATTTAATATTTTTAGAATATTTAAATATTTAATATAAATTATCTACAACTGTTCAAATTCAAGTTGATAATGAGAGAATGCCCAAACAGAATTATTACTGCATCATGTTCAATGCTAGAAACAAGCAATGACATTTCCAATCTGTCCAATTAAATAGATGAGGCAATTTGCTTGTTGCCATTTAAATTTTTTAAAGATTTGTACAATAAAATGATATAAAAGGTCAAAATCAGTCTGTGGTTAATATATTCTTTTCATCAGTATACTAATGAGATATAAGAAATACTGTTTGTTTTCAAAGCAAAATTATTTAACAAGAAAAATAACTAGTGAATAAATGGTGAAGAAAAAGACTTATATAATCCCTAAAGGTAGTTTTGCAATCATCTGAAGTGAAATTTCATTTTTAAATATATTTAAGTAAATGCCAATTTGAACAAAGTTATTAATTTATGAATGTCATGTTTATAAATCAATATAATATAGAACATAACATTGTCCAGAATAGTTCAGTCCTTATTATCTGCATTTTTTAAAAACATGTTTCAGTTTGCTGTAAAAGAATTTTTGTTTAGGTGTATAAATAATATTTAATAAACTAAGCCAAGTAGAATTAAATAAAATGACTATGTTTAGTAAAATGTAAATTAATAAAGAATGATTTTTTTTTATGGTGCTGGGGATTGAACACAGGGCCCTGGACATGCTAGGAAAGTGCTCTGTGACTGAACTATTCTCCCAGCCCTAAGAATGATTTTAAAATTATTCATCAGACTAAATTCACAAGTGCTATGAGATGATCTTAAAGTAGGACAATGAATCATATAGTATAATCTTTGTTGTTGTTTGCTGTTGGTTGCCATCAAGTTGCATCTGATTCATAGTGACTCCATGTGCACCAGAACACTGTCAGTATTTCCCTACTATTCATAGGATTTTCAATGGCAGATTGTTTTGAGATTGCTTTGGAAGTAGGCTGACAAGTCCTTCTTCCATTTTTGCAGTGCTGAGGATCAAACCCAGGGCATCAGAGAGCACAGAACAATCTACAAACTTAGCTAAACCCAGTCCCCATAAAATAGTTTGTTCCATATTTCCTCTTTTTAAATTAAGATTTGTATTTTCATTGATTTAGAAACTGATCTCAACAGTGGTTTTATGTATCCATATCTATGCTGAATAGGAACTGAGACATTCAAGCATTTATAATCATCTTATGGGAAGTAAATCTATTTCTTTGAAACTAACAATTAAAAACACAACTTCATTTACTCATCATTCATTTATTGAGCTACTATAATTAGTCATTGTACTCCCTGAAGGGAGATAATTAAAATACAGATAAAGGAGAGATTTTGGTAAATTGTCATTTATGTATTTAGTTTTTCATTGACATATTTTTATTAGTTAAAAAATACTTTGAATGCCTACTACTTCCAGATAATATTCTAGGCCCTGGGGATATAAATGATGTAATTTCAATCACAGGACTCATTTTCCAGAGGTAAGGGAGGGTCAGACAACAAACACATAAGGAAAATAGATGTTACATATTAATAATCTTCACAAGAAAAATAAAGCAGTAAAGATGAGGTAGATAGGACCTTCATGAGGGAGGACAAGAGACAGGTATGTTCTCACAGTCTTAATTCATCATCTATAAAAGTAAAAATAGATCTCTTCCCTTCCTTGTCAACATATATGCCATATGCCCATCCCTAATGCCTATCTCCTTCTTTTTACACTTATAAGATTCCCAAAGACAAAATAACTTGTATCTTACACCAGAAAAACTTAAAATATGAGAAAAGAAACTTCTTTAAAAACGCCATTATCACAACTAATGGTAAATTGTCAGACCCTGGACCACTCAAGCAAATCAATGAAGGGGCCTCTTCCTTCCTTTGACATGGGGCAGATGTATCTCTCTTTCTCAGTCAGTGGTGTACACCACACCCCTGCCCTATCATTACTCCCAAAGCCTCTCCCTATCCCCTTCCCTATTCCTCTTGAGAACAAAGACTCCATTAAAGCTTTTACTTGAGTTTCCCTTTATTCTACATCTCAGTTTTTATTTATATTACCACTTGACTGGAAGTCCCCTTGCATCGTGCATGGATTAAAAATGGGGGTCTTATAATAGTTTGGGTTATAAAAAGTGGTGGATTGAACTAGAACAAGCAAAATACCAGGCAAAAACAACCTAAGCAAACATTTATATTGGCTCACACTTTCAGTATTCAGTCTATCGTGGTAGAAAAAGCATGACAGAAAAGCCAATTCAAATTGAGAGGAAGCAAGGAAATGTAGAGAAAGTGGCAAAGGATGATATATACACAAATACCCCTCCCCAGTAATCTATTTCCTCCAGGTAGGCTCCACCTCCTTAAGTTTCTACAGCCTCCTCAAATAGCAACACCTGGTAGGCACCATTCAAACACATAAGCCAAGGGAGTCATTCATATTCAAATTATAAAAGTGAGCTGTGTCAGGGACATAGACATATATTATTGTCTTTCCACAATGTTAGAATGTATCAAATAATGATAAATTCAAAAGCTACATCAATTTTGTTGGCTTGAATTCATCAGGAGGCCTTCAAACTGGTGAAAAATTGGGTTCAGATTCAGGCATGTTTTCAATATGTTAAAATTTAGAGGTTTGGGGTCAGTGAAGACTCCAGTTTAAAATTTTGATCCTCTGTGTAGATAGATGAATGCTGTTTTTTATTCATTTTATCTTCAATTTTTAAATAGCTAATCATACAAATAAAATGAAAATCTGAACATGAATCCAAGTTTTTGCTGGGTTTGTGTTCAGCTCCATGTCCAGGTTTGAGTTCAGAGAAATTTTTTTAAATGAACCAGAAGGGGTTCAGGGTTTGGGTTGGGTTCATTTTGAAGCCCTGCTATGTACACATATAATTCAAACCCGAAAGTGAAACCAAACTGAACTCAAACTCAAAATTTTAACACATTGAACCCTAGCTCAAACCTGAGCCCAATTTTTTTTAGGTTTGAAACCCTGTCATGGAGCAGTATTAATTTCACTTCTTATTCATGGCCATAAGCAGCACAGTTTTTTTTTCTATCTTAATTACTAATATTAACTCTTAGATCACATATTACCCTTCACACAATGATATATAGGTCACAGAATGACTAAAAATAATTAACGTGGGTTCTGAGTTCAAAGAGGACTTAGGGAGTAAAGAAGGCAAGAGACAGAGAGCTCGTAGGGATAGAGAGTCACTGTGGGATAAGGAAATACTTGACCTTGGTTCAAGACCAAAAGTTGGCTCAAGGTGCAGATCTGACTAAAGGTGCAGAGTTGGTTGTAGACATACTGGGTCTGGATAGATGTCTGTTCTAGTGGAACCTGTTCAGTTTAGGGATCTTGCTAAAGTGAAGCCCTGGGTCAGAAAAGAGAAGTCATTAACTGTCATTCATATATATATATATATATATATACTTGTTGGCCTAAAGACAATTGCCTGAAGATGGGTCTGTGGGTGCACCATCCCCCAGTGTTAAGCACCTCTCCATTTATATGACCTAGATGAGGGGATTGCATCATTCATTGGTCGGGAGTGTATGACAAGCCTGGGCTCTATGATATGGTTTTGATACACTCATGTGTCCACGTGTTAGTGAATTAACTTGACAAGTTCACAGATGGTAATATTTTACTTGTGTAAATAAGTTATCTATCATTCTGTGTCTTATGGCTTGTTCTGTATAGATCATGGCAATTTACTTGCACAAATAAAATGCAGACTCATTCTCCTTTAGCATTTGCACTCAAAGCGGAGAAAAATGTTGCCTTACAAAACACTCACTTCTGGAGAGGGACAGCATCAAAAATAGTGTTCTTGACAACACACAGCAACTTAGAACAAGGCATAGCCTCATTCTGACAGGCATTCAAGACTGATGTTGAGAAGATAGAAATCTGTTGTTTAAAAGATAGGTCCGGAATAGGTAAACTTTTGAGAATCACCATCAGTCTACTGAAAGTCATGGAATTCCTGAGCCCACACAAAAGAGCATCAATTAAGAAGAAAATAAAAAAGTCTAAGAACTAACTAACAACTGGAGTATTCCACCATTATGAAGAGAAGCCTACAAATAAAATTAGAAAATAAGTAACCTACGAGTTAGGAAGAAGAGTAGAGCACATTAGAAGTAGAAATGGTGATTAGAAGATAAGATGGTGACAAGTGAAAAATGTTTTCTCAAATGAGAGGACTCAGACTTCATTACTAAATTTAACAAATGTAAATGATCAGTGATCATGACAAAGCTGTTTTATAAGGTGAAAAGAGCAAAACCCTAACCTAGAAAGGTTCAAAGTATGAGGGAAAATAAATTTGAACAGTGAATATCAACAACTCTTTTAAGGGATTTTACATAAGGCAAGGATTCTTAACATGTAAATACTAATTCATTTTGGAAAGTCTAACAAAAAATCTAATTTCAAAGTGACAGTGATTATAAAAGATGTTTTGCATGTGAGAATAATATATGATAAAAATGTTTGGAGACAAATTCAGAGTTGAGCTAATACTTCTTGTGATGTATTGTTAATAGGCATAATTGAGGAAAATATTTAGTTACAGTTAGTAAAAATAACACGTAGAACGGGAAAAGTGGAAGGGGTAAAGGAATATAGTATATCAAAATTAATGAATTTAAGTGAGAAAAATCTCCAGGTTTCTACGTTTTTCATCAGCTAGCTGAAGTTGTGGGGCTAGGGTTAACTCAGTTGGTAGAGTGCTGTACTGCACTCTCTGAGGACCCAGGTTCGATTCCTAGCTCTGCAAAAATGGGAAAATGACATGGCAATCCACTCCTGAAGCAATCTTGAAAACAATCAGCCACTGAAAACCCTATGAGGGTTGCCATGACTCGGACTCAACATGATAACACTTAACAACAATAACATAACTTGCATGACAGTAAATGCACAGTAGTTGAAGAATTGGATTTAACTAGGGTTGTCTATTTTCAACCATCATGCAGTCATTCATTCAAGAAATATTCATTAAATATTTATCAAATTGAAATTAAAAAGTCTAGTGATGAAAGGTGGTATGTCTGTTGACTTAATGAGAAGGCATCAGAACGCAATTATATTTCTTAATGAATAATGAAACACTATGCACTTTTCAAAAAGAACAAAACAAATATTCATTAAATGTTTATCAAAGGCCAGGTACTCTACTAAACACTGAGAATACATTCCAAACAAGATGACATATTCTCTGGTCCTGCAAAGATTATAAACTAGTGGAGAAGAGAAACAATCAAGTAATGGTTAGGAGCATTATGGCAAAGCAGTTATTTACCTACATTACAAATGTAAATCTCACCGAGGTGTTAAGGTAGGGGTTCTAAGCCCCAAGGGCAGCAGACTAGTGAACGTGTTAGGAATAGGCCATATAGCAGGAGGTAAGCTGAGAGGACAAATTTCATCTGCATTCACAGCTGCTCCCCATCACTGGCATTATCCCCTGAGTTCCAAGAAAAAATTGTCCTCCACAAACTCTGTCCCTAATGCCAAAAAGGCTGGGGACTGCTGGGTTAAGGAAGATATTGTTGGGGTAAATAGGGAGTTAGGAAAACTGGAGACAGATGCAGAGTTTAGGAGCTGTAATGCAAAATCCCCCAAGTGTCTTCCAATTTACTTTCAAGAACTAGCCTCCCATTGCTAGATTAAATATGAAACAACACTGTGAGTAATAAAATCCACATAATGTCTACATCTGACCTACAAGGCAAAATTTAAATCGACCCAAACTAAAAGGTAAACTAATAGGCAATAAATGCTTTCTCTTCCAACTCTAACTAAAAGGTAAATGCTGACAACAGAAGCAGTTGTTTAGTGCTCCTCTTGTCTCAGGCACATTCTGGGTCTAAGGACACATAAAATAGCTCCTAGCTGACCAGAACTCGAAGCCAAATAATAATCTTCCCCTTAGGTAGCCCAAAGAGGTAGGACTGCTATTTTTGAGGCCACACAAAGTAGATTTTGGCTCAGAACAAACAAAGTTAAACTAAATTAAGTAAAGTAGATTATTTTTTCCTCAGCTGTCTGGGAAAGGACAAACATTAGCTTTCTGATGAAAAATCCCACATTTCCTTGGGTGGAGCACAATTTTTGTTCTTTCCATAAAAACTACCAGAAACAAAAATCCTCCTCCTCAGCCCATCTCTCTGGGTGTCTGCCTAATCTCTCTTACTTCAGAGTGTATTTTCTTCTACTAAAAGCTTTTTTGAAGCTGGGAGAGATGGCTCACCTCCCTAATCTCAGCAACTGGCAACTTGGAGGCAGAGGGAGAATTGTCAATCTGCAGCCAGAGGCAGCCTGAATAACTTAGTGAGACCCTCTCTCAAAATAAAAAATGAAAAATGGGTTGACTATGCAGCCCAGTGGTAGAGCACTTGCAACGTATGTGCAAGGCTCTGAATTTGAGCCCTGAGTACTACATAAAACCAATCAAACAAACAAAAAACTTGTTTGACCCCACTTTTAAACACTCCCTTTTTTTATTTGTCTGTAGGAACATCCTAATCCTAGCTCACTTCACCAAAAGAATCAGGATTTTTTCCAGGTTTTCTCCAATTTTCGTGTTTTCTTGATAATATAACCACTAAGTAAATAATGACCTTTCTGACACCAAAAGATTGCATATTCATTTTTGGTAAAAACAAAGAGAGAATGTCATTAAATAGACAAAGAATACAATTCTGTAAATTGCCATATTGCATATTTTAAGAAAGAACTAAACAATATATCTGACTTAACTATTTTGAAAGTTTATACCCAAATACGATAACTTTTCAACCTAATATTTATTTCTATAGAACCACTCACATGCACAAGTAATAACGTTCATCTATTCTTCTATATTTTTGCTCTCTATATATTTATACCCTTCCTTCTCCCCAAATCCTATTAGTTAGTCTCTAAGGATGAGTAAAACAAGTTTTTATTTATGTAAATTTTATATTATAGTAGGAGTTATTATTGACTTTGCTTGTATAGAAATATTTATCAGTTAAAGTTTCTATCTTACTTCTCTGTATAGCTATTATAAGTTGACCTTCATCCACTCTTACTAATTTACTAATTTATGTATTGTCTGCCAGCTGGCATTAAAATGAAAAGAATATGAAACAGTTCTCTCTGATTCCCGCTGTATCTCCAGTGTCTAAAACTCTTCTTAAAATAGTGTTTTAAACAAATATTTATTGAATGAACAGATAGATGAATGGAAGAATGAAGGAATGTTTGTGAATATGAAATCAGTTTTTAGTAAAATTGCCATTCCATTTACAATTAAGATAAAGAATTTGATACGAGAGGAATCCATCAGAGAATTGAAGGTACGTTTGCACTTAACATCTGCAAGAATACTTGTACAGCTCAGTGGGAGAGCTTTTGACTGAAAATACGTGTATGGCACTATCTTCCAAGGATGTACATATCTAACATGGCATTACTCATAATGTAGAGCTCATATAATTACTTTAAAATTTCATGGAATTAGAATCATTAGCTTTTTTTCCTCCTCCAAGCTGCTAGGGATTGAACCCAGGGTTTTGTGCTCTCTTGGAAAGCTTTCTGCCACTGGAGTATACCTCCTGCTATTATCTTGTTAATATCATGCTTTTGTTAATATTATCCTAGTTTCCATGACTGGACTTGGTATTTGTCAGTCTACTTTTATTATTGGCTATTCCCTTGGATTTCTTGTTTGCATGCATTTTTTCCCTCAAAATGACTTAATTGTATTCTGACTACTAAATATTAAAATATTTGTGTGGTTTTCTCAAACTCTAAAATAAAATGTCTTTCTTGTTTTACTTTATGATGTCTTGCTATTGTTCTATAAGTGACTATCCCACTGCATTTCCTTTTCATATTCTCAAATCCATAACGATAACTTGTTTCAGTTTTTTCTTCCTGTACATATTTGCCTAGAGAGGAAAAGGAATATATCAAGGGTCAAAATGAAATAATAGTCCATGGTATTATTCCTTATCCTTCTATATGATTAAGAATGCATAACAAATTGTGAGTAGTGGCATAGGCCTCTAGTCCCAGTGACTCAAGAGACAGAGGCAGGAGGCCAAAATCAGCCAGCATAACTTAATGAGGGCCTTACTCTAAAAAAAAAAAAAAAAAAAAAAGCAAAAAAGAGGCTGGAGGTGCAACCCAGTGGTAGAGTATTTGCAAAGTATGTACAAGGGCCCAGATTCAAAACCCAAGGACTGAAAAAAAGAATCAGTTTTTTAAACTGCTTTTTAAAAATCTATAAATGACATCTCTTATAGGTCTAAATCTTGTAAGTACAGGGATATTTGAAAAGCCCTTTTAATAATCAAATATGAATTATAGTAAAGAGACCAATAGATTATAGATTATTGACACCTGGAGGAAAAATATAACACTAAACTGCTGCAGATTATGATGTCATTAGCCATGTATACAACGATAATTATATTTAATAGTATTTAAGGCCTACTTGTCCATATTTTTTGGCCTTTATTGGATTTCAGTCTGTATTATAAGGTATAAATATATACTTTATATCAGTATACAGACATCCCTGGTACAGGAATCTCATCCTAGTAATAATAATAATAAAAATAATAACATCAGAACAGAAATACAAATGTTGCTGGTTATGATTTTTTTTCCATTGTAACACCTCAATGTTTGGTATAAAACATGAAAATTTAAATTTTATCAATTTCAAAGGTCATAGTTTGTATATTTTAAACTAAATTCACCTTTTGGCTATCCTACCAAAAGCAATCTATAGATTTAATGCAATCCCTATTAAAATTCCAATGACAGACTTTACAGAAATAGAAAACAATGATCCAAAATTCATATGGAAACATAAAAGACCATGTATAGTCAAAACACTCTTACGCTGCAAAACTAATGCAGGTGGGATCATAATCTCTGACTTTAATCTATACTACAGGGCTGCAGTAGCAAAAACATCTTGGTACTGGCAGAAAAATAGGCCTGAAGACCGGTAGAGGACCCAAAGATACATCAAGGAATTTATAGCTACCTGATTTTCGACAAAAGAGTAAAGCAGATAAATTGGAGAAAGGATAGCCTCTTTAATAATTTGTGCTGGGGAATATGGATATCCACTTGCAGACCCCCATCTCTCAATATGCATGAGAGTTAACTTGAAATGGATAAAAGACATCAACATAGAACCAGAAACCTTAAAATTAATAGAAGAAAGGATAAGCAATATGCTCCAACATATAGGCATAGGAAAGCACTTTCTTAATAAGACTCCAATTGCTCAGGAAATCACAGCAAGAATAGATAAATGGGATTACATGAAACTAAAAAGCTTCTGTAAAGCAAAGGAAACAAACAACAGAGTCAAAGAAGTCCCCACTGAATGGGAAAAAAAATCTTCACATCTTATACATCAGACAGAGGACTAATTTCCAGAATTTATAATGAATTGAAGAAAGCAATACCCAAGAAAACAAATAACCCAAGGCATAAATGGAAATAGGAACTGAACAGATAGTTCTCAAATGAAGAAGCTCATGAAGCCATGAAACACATGAAAAAATGTTCAATATCCCTCGCTATTAGGGAAATGCAAAGCAAAACAACTCTGAGATTCCACCTTACACCAATAACAATAGCCAAGATCTATAAAACAAATAACAAATGCTGGTGAGGCTGTGGAGAAAAGGGAACCCTCTTACACTGTTTTAAATTGGTTCAACCACTTTGGAAATCAGTATGCAGGTACCCCAGAAAACTAAAAATAGATCTACCATATGACCCAGCTATACCATTATTGGGAATATACCCAAAGGGAGATGAATCATCATACCACAGAGACAGCTGCATCACCATGTTCAGTGCAGCACTTTTCACAATAGCAAGCATATGGAACCAACCAAAATGCCCAGCAAAAGAAGAATGGATAAAAAAAAAATTATGGTACATATACACAATGGAACAATACTCAGCAGTAAAAAAAAATGAAATAATGTCATTTGCAGCAAAATCAATGGAATTAGAGAAAATTATTTTAAGTGTAGGAACACAAGCCCAAAATAGAGAAATACCACATGTTCTCACTCATCTGTGGGTGCTGAATCATACTTAAAAGAAGAAAAAAAATCCTATACATAAATTGGAACATAATAAAAAGCTCATGTAAACTTAGAGGAGAAGGGACAATTTAAGGAATGGAAAGGAGGGAGGTATCTAGCAAAAGGAAACAATGATGGGAGAAGATGGGCAGAGGAGGAGGACCAATGAAGAGGGAAGAATGAGAGAGAAGTCAACCTCAAAGTAAACAGCCCAACTTTAATAGTTTGGGAAATAATTATAATATTACCAACAATACCATAGGATGATAATAATGCAAATGGACTAGATTATTCATGTAATACTGCTGATGATGTAGAAAGACCACTATAGAAATATGTTTGGACTTATATCAAAATCGAGATGCATGTGTATAGATAAATATTCCCACAAAAAGACATGCATGTAGAAAGGAAGGCTTTGGTATGGAGGGGTGGGAGATTTGGGAGGAGGGGCACAAGAGGGTAAGAGGGAAGTTATGTGAGCAATGTACAATGGAATGCATATATGGAAATGTCACAATGAAATACATGTCAGAATGAAATACATTAAGTTGTATTAATTACATTAAAAATTTCCAATAAAAAAAAAAACTAAATCCGTTTTTGGGGCACTGAATATTCCCTAACAGTCTGAAAGTCCTGGTTGCTTCCCAGAACGTATGACTTTCTCCCAGGAAATCAATAAATTCACAAGTAATAAGTCATTGAGTTAATGAAAGGCTCACTCTTTGACTTAATATACATAAAAGTTGTTTCTTCCTCAAAGAGTACTCTAGTTTAAATCAAAACATATGCAAATGTAGCATTAGTAAATATATTTACCTAATAAATTAGAAGAAAATACTTTTTCCTGTATAGAGAAATTAGCAAATTATTAAAATGACAGTAGAAAAGAAAATAAGGCAAAAGGTAAAAATGAAACAAAAGTAATTCAAGAAAAGTGTAAATTTGATCAAGGTAGATGTGAACGAATCACAAATATAATTTATTTAAGATGACCATCAGAGTACTTCAGGCATTGTGTAAGAAATGTTCTTTTCTCTATAATGTGTTTGACCTTCCAGCTACACAGGGTTCTTCTCATCTCTGCCACTTGTATGAAATTACTGAGGAAGGCAGTGAAAGCTAAATGGAAAATTATTTTATAGGCCAAAATCATTCTAAAGGCCATTACAAATGCTTGGCAGAGGGTCCTGCTATACTTCTCCACCCTCTGTACCTTCTAGCCCTTTGATAAGTATTTTTCAACTGTAAAACAAACCTGAAGATCTCACCGCATTTCTTGTAATACTTCAGAATTTTTTTGGCTACCCATCATTCTTCTCTTCAACCTGGCAGAGAAATTGCAGTTATTGAAATGTCAGTTCACAGACTTCCATCCTTTCACAAAGACAGAAGAGTAATTAAAGGCAAATGGTAAACAAACTCTCAAGGCTTCTCAGCTCTGCTCCACAGCTACCAAAGACTTTTGTTTGAAAGAAGCTCATCACCATTATGAATAAGTCCAAATCAATAATGAACAGGGATGCAATGTATTGCTTGGCCTTCCTTAGTATTGTGGAGAATCTGGAAATGGAGGACAAGTAAAGTGCTCTTAGCTCCTCGTGGAAAAGTAGAGGCACATTTTTCGTTATCAGTTATGATACTTTTCAGGCCCTATGTTATCAAATACTGAAAATACATGAAATTGTTTATAGTATGTTTAGGTGCACTAAAAGAGAAATGACTGAATATTTGAATATTGTTGGAAGATACTGCATTTGCAAATTGATTTGTGAAGTTTATATTTTGAATACTCTTCTCAGTCCAGTTAATATTTCTTCTATTGTCATAAAAACCTACACACTTTTAAAAATGATTATTAACAATTAACTAGGTAAATTTCTGTGGGAAAGTATATTAACTGGAACAGAAACAAATGGCATTTTGTTTTAGTTCCACTATCCTAAAGAACTAGAGTAAGAATGACACCTAGTGGAAGAACAGCAACACTGGTAAAATAACTGATTTTCTGGACATAGATAATAGTTATACCTTGACACATTATATTTAATGTGTCAAGGATACAAATGTGTTGCCAGCTCCTTAGAGGAAACTGTAAAAATGGTTTATTCATCTATATTCCCAGTACAGAGAACTTGGAAATTAGTAATGTGTTCAGCAAATTATTGGTACACATGTTA
>VMDO01031712.1:0-19786 GCA_007922755.1 Pedetes capensis
GGAAAAGAGGAAAACCCTCCCCCAGATGGATTGACACAGTGTCTGCAACAATGGGCTTAAACATAAATAAGATTGTTTGCCTGGCACAGAATCGGCAAGTGTTTCGATCTGCTGTACATAGGGTCGCTATGAGTCAGACTCGACTCGACGGCACCTAACAACAACAACAACATAGCTCTCAGAACTACAATTATGCTACCAGTGTAGGGTTTGCCAATGTCTTTCCCTCAAATATGTTTATAATTTCTCCTTCCATCAAGCCTACAGTAACTTACAATGGAAACTCATTAAAAAAATTAAGCTAAACCTGACTGACACTTTGAATGTTCAAATTTATAAGCACATAGGTCACAGAAGGATTCGTAAACTTTCTTTCATTGTGACAACATACCCAGAATAACAATCTTTATGTGTGTGTGTGTGTGTGTGTGTGTGTGTGTGTGTGTGTGTTGTTGTTGTTGTTGTTCTTGTTCTTGTTCTTGTTCTTGTTAGGTACCGGCAAGTCGGTATCTGATTCATAGCAACCCTGCATACAGCAGGCGAAACACTATTGTCAGTGTTTCTCTGCTGTTCATAGGGTTTACAATGACAAACTGATTTTTGGGAGTGGGTTGCCGGTGCTATCTCCCAAGCCTGCAGCACCTGGTGTTCCCAGGCGGTCTCCCATCCAACAAGTACTAAGCAGGCCCAACCCTGCTTAGCTTCTGAGATCTGACAGGATTGGATGCCACAGGGCTATAGCTGCAGATATAGATAGATAGATAGACAGACAGACAGACAGACAGACAGACAGACAGACAGTGTGGGTATCCCCTTTACTTAGAAATATTGGTGGCGTACAAAGTAAAAAGGCTTATTTAATTTCAATTATGCAGCTATTACATTGCTTTTGGTTTTCCTTTAACAACTTACATATTTCACAGATCCTTTTGAATAATATATCATAAAAAATTGTACACAATTTTGGGTTATGTTCCCTTTTCTCCCCCATGTATATGTATTGTTATATCATCTATGTTGTGATTATCCTCTCCCCCTTTATCCTTCCATATTATTTGTCCTTCCCTCGCCCATTTCTTCAACCACTTCACCCCACCATTAGACCATCCCCTTCTTTCTACTCTGCTTTCATTTTCCCTTTTTACATAAGCCTGATTGATTGATCACTATGTGTGTGTGCACACGCGCACTTGCACGCGCGCACACACCCACACCTGCGCAGGCACGCACCTGTGTGTAATTTTTTTCTTCAAGTTAGATTTAGCTCCCATATATGAGTGAGAAGGTGAGAACATATGGTATTTCTCTTTCTGGGCCTGAGTTCATCCACTTAAGATGATATACTCCAGTTCCATCCATTTTGCTGCAAATGATGTTATTTCATTATTTTTATGTTGTTGTTGTTATTATTATTATGTATGTTATTATGTATGTTGTTGTTATAATTGTTATAATAATATAATGAAATATATTTCATTGTGTGTATATGCCACAATTTTTTTTATCAATTCCTCATTGATGGATGCCATGGTTGGTTCCATACTCTTGAAACTGTGATGAGTATTGAATTAAATATGAAAATGCAGTTTTCTCTGTGGTATGATGATACAGCTCCCACTAGGTATATTCCCAGGAGTGGTAAACTTGGTAGTATGGGAGTTCTGGCATTAGTTTTCTAAGATATCTCCATATTGATTTCCAAAGTGGTTGAATTAATTTACAATCCCACTAGGAGTGTAAAATGGTTCCTTTGTCTAAGCAATCTTGCTAACATTTGTTATTATTTGTTTTCTTAATGTTGGTCATTCTTACTGGAGTGAGAGGTATCTCAGTGTTGTTTTGATTTGCATTTCCCTAGTGGCTAGGATATTGAGCATTTTTTAATGTGTTTATTGGCCAGTCAGATTTCTTCCTTTGGTAAATGTCTGTTAATTTCCTTTTCCCCCTTATGGATTGGGTTATTTGTTGTCTTAGAATTTGCTTTCTTAAGTTCTTTGTAAATTTTAGAAATTAGTCCTCTGTTGGATGGGTAAAATGCAAAGATTTTCTCCCTTTCAGTGGGCTCTGCTTTAACTCTGTTGATCATTTCTTTTGTTGTACAGAACCTTTTAAATTTCATGTAATCCATTTATCAATTCTTGCTGCAGCTTCCCAGGTGATTGGAGTCTTGTTAGGGCAACCCTTTCATATGCCTATATGTTGGAAGGTGTTTCCTAGCTTTTCTTCTACTAATTTTAAGGTTTCTGGTTTTATGTTGAGGTTTCTTATCAATTTTGAATTAACTCTCATGCAAATTGAGACATATGTGTCTGTTTTCAATCATCTGCTGATGGAAATCCAGTTTTCCCAGCGTCATTTGTTGAGCAGGCTATCTTTCCTCCATTGAAATTCCTTAGGCCCCTTGTCAGAAATCAAGTGGCTATAGTTGTGCGGGTGTATTTCTGGGTCTTTGATTCTGTTCCATTGATCTTCAAGCCTATTTTTGTGCCAGTACCAAGCTGTTTTTGCCACTAAAGCCCTATAGTGTAGTTTGAAGTTAGGTATTGTGAATCTGCCTGCACTGCGTTTGCAGCTTAAAATTGTTTTGGCTATTCATGATCCTTTGTGTTTCCATATGAATTTTAGGATTATTTTTTTCTTTTTCTGAAAAAACTTTTTGGAATTTTAATGAGGATTATAAATTTCTTCTGATAGTATAGTCAGTTTTACAATATTGATTCTCCCAATCCATAAACAAGGGAGATCCTTCCATCACCTAGTATCTACCTCAATTACTTTCTTTTGTGTTTTGAAGTTTTCCTTCTAGACATCTTCAGGGTGTTTGGTTAGACTGATACCTAAATATTTAATTTTTTTGTGGGCTATTACATTATGAATGGGGTTGTTGCCTCAATTTCCTCCTCTCCCTGTTCATTATGGTGTAAAAGAAGGCCACTGATTTTTGAGTGTTAATTTAGTATCCTGCTACTTTACTGAAGGCATTAATTAGCTATACGTGTTATCCACAGGAATTTTGGGGGTCCTTTAGGTAAAATATCATGTTATCTGCAAATAAGGATAATTTGACTTCTTCTTTGCCTATCTATATCCATTTGAATTTTTTTAATATTAACTAAAGAGGAGAGAGTGAACATCTTTTCTTGTTTCTGATCTTAGAGGGAATGATTTCATTTTTTCTCCATTTAATATGATATTGGCTGTAGGTTTGTTATAGATGGCCTTTATGATGTTGAGGTATTTCCCTGTTATGCCCATCTTCTCCAGGGCTTTTATCTTGAAAAGATGTTGCACTTTGTTAAAAGCCTTCTCAGTACCAAATTGAGATGATTATGTGATTTCTGTCTGCAAGTCTCTTGATACGTTGAATTACACTGATTGATTTTCACAGGCCGAATCAGCCATACATCACTGGAATGATGCCCACTTGATCATGGTGTATGATCTTTTATATGCTGCTGAATTTCATTTGCCAGAATTTTATTGAGGATTTTTTGTTTATGTTCATTAGAGAAATTAGTCAATAATTCTCTTCCTTTGAAGTGTTCTTGTCTGTATTTGGTATCAGGATGATACTGGCTCTGTAGAATGAGTTTGGAAGTGCCTCTTCCTTTTCTACTTTATGAAATAGTTTGAGAATAATAAGCATTAATTCTTCTTTGATGGTTTGATAGAATTCTGCTGTGGACCAGTTGGAACTTAGGATTTTCTTTGTTGGGAGAATTTTTATTACTGTCTCTCTTTTGGAGAATGTAATGGATCTATATAAATTGTTTATATCCTCCTGGCTTAATTTTGGTAATTGATGTGTGTTAATGAACTTTTCCATTTCTCCTCTGTTTTCATTTTTTTAGCAGTATAATTTCTCAAAGTATTCCCTGATGATCTTATGGATTTAATTGGTATTGGTGATTATGACCCCATTCTCATCTCTATTTTTAAAAGTTTGTGATATTTCTTTCTTTGTTTTGGTGAGACACGTAAGGGTGAATAATTTTATTAATCTTTTTGAAGAACTTCTCTTAGTCTCATTAATTCTTTGAATTGTCTTTTGAGATTCTAATTGAAATATTTCTGCCTTGATCTTTATAATTTCTGTCTGAGTGCTCTTTTGGGGATTGACTTATTGTTGTCCTTCTAGTGCCTCTAGATGTGTCATTCATAGCTGGGCATGGTGGTGCACGCCTGTAATCCCAGTGGCTCGGGAGGTGGAGGCAGGAGGATTGCAAGTTTGAGACCAGAGGCCGTCTGCATAACTTAGTGAGACCCTGTCTCAAAAAGTAAAAAATGGCCTGAGGGTGCATCTCAGTGGTCCAGCACAGCCCTGGTTCCAACCCCCAGTTCTGGAAAAAAAAAAAAAGATGTGTCATTCACTTATTTGATTTGACCTTCCCTAACTTATTGATGAAGGTCCTCACAGCTATTAACTTCCTTCTTAGCACTTCCTTTGCTTAATCCCATAAATTTTGGCAGGATGTATTTTCATATTCATTTGGTTGCATAAAATATTAAATTTCCTATCTGATTTCTTTTATGACATTGATCATTCAGCAGTGCATTATTTAGTCTGCATGAATTTGAAAATTTTTCTTGTTTTTGAGTTCTAGTTTTATTCCATTGTGATATAATAAGGTACAGGTGATAATGCCTTTTTTTCCCCACTTGTTGAGACCTTTGGAGTGAAGTAAAATATGGTCTATTTTAGAAAAAGTTCCATGTGGTGCTGAGAAGAATGTGTGTTCTGTATCAGATGGATGAAATATTCTGTAGATGTCAGTAAGTTCCTGTAGGTCTGTGGTGCTACTTAAGTCCCTTGTTTCTCTGTTGAATTTTTTGTTTTGATGCCTGTCTCTTGGTGAAAGTAGAATATTGAAATCTCCCATAATTACTGTGGATAGCCCAATATGTTCCTTTACCTCTAATGGAATTTGTTTTATGAAGCTAGGTTCCTCTTTATTTGGTGAGTAAATATTAAATATTGTTATGGGTTCCTGATTAACTATTACTTTTAGTAATATGTAATGTCCTTCTTGTCTCTTCTGATTAGTTTGGAGTTGAAGTCTAAGTTGTCCAAAATTAGTATCATAACTCTTCCTTTTTTGTGGTTCCCATATGCTTGTATATTGTTTTTTAGCCTTTAATTTTTCAGCCTTTTATGCTGTTTATGGAGGAGGTGAGTTTCTTCAATGCTGCATATCAGGGGTTTATATTTTTAATCCACTTGGCTACTCTATGCCTCTTCAATGGTGAGTTAAGGCCATTTACATTGAGAGTAATTATTGAGAGGTGCTTGTTATTCCATATCCATTCAGTATTTATTTGTGTTTTTTATTCATATTTAGCTTATTGTTTTCTTAAGTTCCCTTCATGTTTGTTAGTCATTCCTTTGATCTTGTATCTGGAGTTGTCTTACATCTTCCATGAGTGGTGTTTCATTGAGGATCTTTTGCAATACTGGATTTTGGTCATGAAATGTTTAAGCAAGTCAATATCATGGAATTTCTTGAACTCACCATTTATTTTACGAGATAGCTTTGCTGCATAAGGTAGTCCTTGTTGGCAGTTATTCTTTTTCAAGACATGAATCATAACTGATCAAGCTTTCTTTGCCTTTAAGATGGTTGTTGAGAAATCACCTGTTATTTTGATGGATTTGCCTTTATAAAGGAATTGATATTTCTTTCTTATAGCTTTAAGGATAGCTTCTTTGTTCCCTAGATTTAATCATTCCAATTATCCTGTCCTGGAGAGGTTCTGTTCTGATCTACTCTGTTTGGAGTTCTGAGTGTTTTAGTTGTATAGGTATCCAGCTCTTGCCTTAGGTTTGGGAAGTTCTCATCTAATATTTCCTTAAATAAATTTCCTAATCCTTTCATACTGTTTTCAGCTGCTTTATGAACCTCCCGAATTCATAGGTTTCATTCCTTCATTTTATCAAAGACCTCTTAAAAAATTTTTAAATGTATCTGCTGATACATTTCGCAGTTGTCTTCCCTGGGGTAAGGGTTCTGGTGAGTTGCCCTGTCATTTCCTCCTCCTTCATCTTTATTTCTTCCTTGGCATCTCAGTAAATAAGGCCTTCTAGTATTTCTGAAGCCTGCAGCTGTACCACTGTGACATCAAATCCAGTCAGATCTTGGAAGCTAAGCAGGATTAGGCCTGGTTACTAGTTGTATGGGAAGCTGCCTGGAAATACCAGATGCTCTAGTCTTGGGAGAAGAACCTGGAAGCCCAGTCCCCAAAAAGCAATCAGTCATTGAAAACCCTATGAATAGTAGTAAAGTATGGACAATAGTACTGTGCATTGTACAGTGTTGGGTAGTGTACTGTCTGTTGTACATAGGGTTGCTATGAGTTGGACACCTACTTGATGGCACCTATTTGGCTAAATTGGTAGAGCACTCTGCAGTCCCTGAGGTCCTGAGTTCAATTCCCAGCACTGCAAACATGGGAGAAGGATGTGGCAATCCACTCCCCAGGCAATCCCGAAAAAGTCTGCCATTGAAAACCCTGTAAGGGTTGCTATGAGTTTGGGAGACAGACCCAGCAACCCACTCCCAAAAATCAATCTGCCATTGAAAACCCTATGAACAGCAGAGTAACACTGACAATAGTGTTTCTCCTGTTGTACAAAGGGTCACTATGAGTCGGACGCTGACTCAACGCCATGTAACAACAACAATAACAACAACCTTTTCTTCATCTTCACCTGTCCTATTTTCAGCTTTGTTCAGTCTGTATACTGATGATTCTACCATAGAACTGAATTAATTTGCCTTGCATCTCAAGGACCTCTGCTTGATTCTTCTTCAGAATTTCTATTTCTCTAGTCAGTTTTTATTCAAAGTTAGATACTTTTTTTTGTCTAGTGAATCAATTGCTCTCATGGTGGTGCCCTTTATGTCTTTTGACATATTTACAAACAAAATTCTCCATCATGCATCTCCAAAAATCTGGGTACTCTGAAATTATCCATTGAGGGGCTTTGGTCTATTGGATCTTCCCACCCAGCTTGACCTTTCATGTTTCATGTGTTTTCCAGCTGAAGCTGGCCCATTGCCTGTTTTCACCTCCTCCATGTGTAAAGTTGTTCTCCCTATCCACCACCAAATGACTGGGTGATGACTTGCCCCTGGTGCTCCTCTTCACTCCCCATAAGTCCCAGCCTCATTGTCCATTGCCTAGTTCCTCCTACAGCATCTGTTGTCAGCACTGCCCCACCTGTTTCTCTCCATCTTCTATGTTTGCAGTTCCCAACTGCACCACTGCCTGGAAATTCTCTCTTAGGCTCCCCAGGCCCACCATGCCCCTTCTCTACATCTTAGGTGCTCCTGGGCCCTAAAATCCACACTGCAGCCTAAACAGCATCTCTTAGGCTCCCCGCACTCATGGTGCCAGTTCTCTGCTTCGTAGGCACTCTTGGATCCTAAATGCACCACTGCCTGAGCTGTCTTTCTTAGGGTCACTGGTTCTGCTGGCATCCTTCGGGTTGCAGGCACTCCAAGGCTGTAACCATGCTGCTGCCTAAACTGTCTCTTGGACTCCCCAAACCTATAGCACCCGTTCTCTGTGTATCAGACACAAGCACTCCTGAGCACTAAAGTAGTCACAGCCTAAACAGTGTCTCTTTGTCTCCCTGGCCCCATTGGCACTCCCAATGCCTAAATGCACCCCTGCCTGAACCATCTCTCTAGGCTTGCTGGTTCTGCAGTACCACTTCTCTGAGTTCCCAGCCTGGCCTCTAAACTTGCTACTGCCTGAACTGTCTCACTCAGGCTCACCAGTCCGGTCACAGTCCTTCTTTGTGTGGAGCTCCTGGGACCTAAATGTACCTCAGGCTGAATAAACTTTCTGAGACTTGGAGTTTCAGCATCAGAAGCCATTCCTCTCCATCCTTCATTACCACTCAATCTCTCTCCCTCCACCTTGAGTTCCAGTGGCATCAGAGGCCAGGGCAACAGCAATCTTTCCCAGTAAAAAGAAAAGAAAAATAAACCCACAGCCCTGGGGTCCAAGACCCTCCAGGGGGGCCATACAGCCTGGCTTCCTCCCAGGAGAGTCCCACTGTACCTCTAGTCTGGAGTGCACTCTCCTAGAGGGCCCCGGATCTGCTGATACATTTCGCAGTTGTCTTCCCTAGGGTAAGGGTTCTGGTGAGTTGCCCTGTCATTATTTCCTTCTCTTCTCCATTGCTTTACTCTCCACTATTTGGTAAGTTTTCTTTGTGCCATCCTTTTTTTGTAGTTTTAATAATTAAAGCTGCTCTCCACTCTTTTTTTTTTTTTTTTTGAGTACTTCGTGAGTTTCTCTAGCAGTTTTCTTCCCCCTGTAAAGTGTGCCTGTTAACCATCTTAACTAGAACTCTCTACAATAACAATCATATAGGAAGGAAAACATTATTTTGGTGCATGTTTTCAGAGGTTTCAGTCCATGGTCACCTGACCCCATTGCCATTGGGCCTATGGTAAGGCAGAGCAACATGGCAGGAGTGCATGGGGAAGGCAACAACTTACTTCATCATAGCTGGAAAGAAGAAAAGTGGCTGAGGTCTCAATAACTCCTTCAAGGTCACACCTCTAGTGACCTAACTTCTTCCCATTAGGCCCTACCTCTTAAAGGTTCCACTACCTCCCATAGGCTGGTGACTACGTTAATCAACTTGTCATCTCGATGACAAAATACCTGATAAAATCAACTTAAAAGTTGAAAAGATTTATTTTGGTTCAATATTTCAGGGAGGTTCAGTCCATGGTTGCTTTGGGCCTTTGGCAAGGCAGATCGTTATGGTAGATGCAGATGGTGGAGCAAAGCTGCTTCCCTCATAGTGAACAGGAAACACATACACACACACACATCCACCCACACCCACCTCCCCCCCGCCCACAGGGCTGGCAGTGAAGGGGTCTGAGACAAAATATACCCTTGAAGGGGACACCTCCATTCACCAACTTCATCCAACTAGGCTCCACTACCTAAAGATCCCACCACTTCCTTCTTTTAGCCCATTATGTTTATGTCCATGAAAGGATTCCACTGATGAAATTAAAACCCTTATTATCCAATCACTTCCCAAAGGCTCCCCTTTCGACTACAGTTGCATTTGTAACCAAACCTTCAACACATGAGCTTCTGTGTGATACTTGAGATCCCAAACATAGCAACAACTTCACCTTTAGCCCATGAGGTTTTATGGGACATATTATCCAAATGCAGCAATCAAAAGCTTTTGGAATCCAAGTACAACTCTGACCCAAAAATATTTAAAAGATGTAAGTACAAGTTCAAGAGTAAAGGTTACAAATTATCCAGAATAGGAAGACAACGCAGATCTTTGATCTTACATATGAACCATTCCTTTTACATTTCAGTTTCAGTTTTAATTTCAGGGGAAAACACAACTGATTCTCAAAAAAGACATTACTTTTTTTGTATTCTCAGGAATGAACTGATGAAGCCAATTAGTGGAAGAAAACAAAAGGTGAAGGTCTCTTTAGAACAAAACTATACCCCATTTATTTGATGTTATGACTGTGACAATGATGCTAATGATCATGGATAGGTATTGTTGATGACTATTTCCTACTACAACTACCTCAAATACATAATTAAATGTCATAAACAGTTCACATTCAAAAGTACCTAATGCAGAAATACTAAGTACCAGTTTGCATACAGGTATTTGTTTCTTTGGTAATTTATTTCTAATGGAGAATATAAGGAAGAGGATAACATAACTCATGAAATTAGAAACATGAAGATATTTTGACAAAAAATTGGCATTTTAGTGTGTATTATTAGATATGCCTCTTTTAGTCAAGATAATATGTAGGGAATTTCTGTGATTGTATCTACCCACAAGGATCCTTTCTCTTTGTTTCTACTGCAGGTCTTAGAATATTTATCAACAGTTTAGCTCACCACATTCTATCCTTTATTCCCATCATGTGAATAGAAAAAGTATCACTAAAGCCATCTCAGACTTGCTTTTATATGTATCTTGGGATTAATTTTTCTTTTAGGTAATTGGAGGTTGAACCCAGGACCTCATGACTACTTTGCAAGTGCTACATCACTGAGATGAATCCCCATCCTCTTTTGTGTTTTTTATTTTGAGGCAAGGTCTTGCTAAATTGTGCCTTGAACTTGTGATCCTCCTGCCTCTGCCTCCTGAGTCACTTGGATAACAGGTGTGCACTACCATGCCCAAAGTGTAATTCCTATATGTGTTATCATGTGTATATAGTTTATTTGTAGTGCTTGAGATTGAACCCAGGGTCTCATGCATGCTAGTCAAGTGCTCTACCACTGAGCTACAGCCCCAGCCTCATATCTTGGGTATTTTTAAAAATTTATTCAAAATTTTTTTGTAAAATATGGCCCTGAAAATCTCTCTACATTATTAGCTTTGAAAAACAAACAAAGCAAGCTTCTTTATTCCAGCTGTCCTCTCAGAGACTCTTCAGCCTCTACTTGTTTATCTTTTAATTAGTTGCTTGGACGAACTCCATAAATGTTGTTTGCACTCTAAGGTCTTCCCTTTTCCTTTTACATCCTAGCTGTAGAGAAAGTCATCCACCCTCTGAGAATAAACCTTCATCTTTATAGCTATCATTCCAGTTTCTATTCTCTGGATCTAATATTTTTCCTGAGTTTAAGATTAATACTTTGATCACTCCACTGAGCAATTACATCTGGATGTCCCAGAAGTATGAGGAAATAAGCCATGTTTAAAATTAAACCTCCTTTTGTGTTAACTATACTTTTATTTTTGTATGTCCTATCGGGCATAAAATCTTCATCACTCATCCAGTTCCTCTAAAGATCCTTGACTCCTTTCTTACCACTACTTCCCAGTATAATCAACACAAATTGCTCCCTTTCCACACATTCTCTGGGTCTGTATCTCTACTTGATGCCCATTGTCATACCTTCACTCAAGTATTTATCATTTTCCCTAATGGTACCAAAGTAATGTCCAATTGCTCTTGCTTTTTTCCCAGTCTCTCCTGCTTCATGTCTTTCTTTCTTTTTGGCTGAAAAAATCTTTCAAAATGTATAACTTATGTGTGTCATATAGGCTGCATAAAAAGGCTGGCTTTTTATTTATAGACCAAGTTCAAAGTCCTTAGATTGCATAATGTTATTCACATCCTGTTCCCAATTATCTTTGCAGATTCATCCTGTGGCAATTGTCTTCAAGTACATCTTTCTCTGCATAGATCTCTTTTAGTTCCTAAATATGTTATGAAATATGTTCTTTCATGCTTTTACAAATGCCTTGAGAATCCTTTTCCCTTACCAACCTCTGCCAAACATATACCATTGAGTACCCTACAAAAATACCCCCTCTCAAATGAAAATTTCCCAACTTGAAAGTCAAGACTAGTGATTATAATTCACTCTCACTGTTTGCATTTGATACACATGCTTACTGAATAATATCAATTATCATGTATAGTTGATATTTGTCAATGATTGCTCCATTTATGACCTGTATATGGATAGAGATTTTTTCATACCTTAAAGATTATATTTGGCAATAAATATTTGTTGAATGAATAAATAAATGAGCTGTTTATTAAAAAGTAGCACTAAATTTTGCAAGTGATAACTATTGTTTTCAGCATTCTTCCTCTCTAATATTAAGAGCCGACATTCCTTATATAACCTTTTTAAAACAAGTTAGTTTTTCATAAAGTGCCCCCTTTTGGGTTCCTAATAATCTATATTTAAGCTATGATGTCTTGACAGCTGAAACTGTAGTTGCCATATAATTGAAAAAAATAGAATTTTTTTTCCTTAGAGTTTTTTTTACATTCATATTCAGCATCAGGACATGTGCATGTGTGTGTATTCCATAAAGCAATATAGTCCCTAAATAGCACTCCAATGGGCTCTCATAAGAGTAAGAGCAAATTTGTGAGATCAACACCCTTTCCTATCTTTGTAGCTGAATATATACGTTCTTGGTTATTTTGTAGATTCTCAGCTATTGTCTTCAAGGTGCATCTAACATATTTTGTGGGAATGAAAGGATAAAATAATCTGATGTCACACTTACATATACATAAAAATGTGGAAAATATTTATTTTTAGTTCTTCATTTAAGAAATTTCCTCTACAAAGAGGAAAGGTTTTAGGAGTTATAGTATTATTTTGCTGGTAATGCTAAACTGCATGTAGTCCACTAGATTTGCGTGCTGAGTGACAATAGTAAGGCATTTTTTTTGTAGTTGTTTTGCTATATTGTGTCCTAACTCCTTAAAATATTTTAATTAATGGTAGAGGGAGATGAAGAATTGGGTTTTTATGGTCAGTACAGAATGGTACTATCCCAGTTGATAGAGGCTGCTCTGCACTTTCTGAAGACCTGGATTCAATCCCCAGTACCTCAAAAACAGGAGAAAGGAAATGGAAGCCTGCTCCCAAAGCGATCCTGTAACAATTAGACAATGAAAACCCTATGAGGGTCACTATGAGTTGGAACCAACTCAACAGTACCTAGCAACAATAACAACAAAGCAAATAATGATGATGCAAAGAAATGTGGTATCTAATGCAAATACAGTAAGGATCATTCTAGAAATTTTATGTCTGGTCATTTTTGGTCTGCTTCAATGGCTTATCTACTTCACAGAAGATTTTGAGCTTTTCACATGGGATGAGCTATCTGGAAATAAATATTTTTACTCTGTTTCATACAGATGCTAAAAATGCAATCTTTAGATTCTGAAAAGGTCCAAGTTCCACATAGCAAAAAACCAAGAGAGTCTTGCCCATGTTGGTGGGCCAAACTCTGGGAACTAAGTTGCAAATGTCCTTTTCATTTACAAAATAATTTGTTTTCAGAACTTGTTGACCATTAAAAAAGAAACAAACCCATAACTACCTGAAAGTTTTTATATATGTGCATATGAGAAGTGATCAAAACTATCATGAATATTTAAATTAACAAATTAGTACAGTAACAGACACATTGCCATTAATCCCCTTCAAAATACTCCTCCTGGCTTTGAACACACTTATTTCATTATTGTTGCCACTTTCTGAAATGGGTATGGAAGTTTTCCATTGTGAATGTGTTTAATTTCATTCTCTGTCATGACAATGCTCCAGGTCACACATTGTTTCTGGTACTGCAGTTTCTGTTAAGTAGAAGCATTACTGTGTCCTCATATACCTTATTCACGGGATCTGGCAAGGTGCTATTCCTGGCTCTTCTTTAAAGTCAAAATGACCATGACATGTAAACGTTTTGAACGGGTTTGCGACATTGAGGCAACCACCACAGCTCAACTAAAGACAGAAAAGAGGATTTCCAGAACTGCTTCAGAAAGTAGCAAGAACTGTGAGTAAGTGTGTTTGAAGCCAGGGGCAGCATTTTGAGTATTAATAGTAATGTATCTTTTACTAAAATAAAAAATTTTGCTTAAACATTCACTGTATCTTTTGATCATACCTTATATATGCAAATGTAGGACTTTTTAAGATTGGAAAGATGTGTATTATGTGATGTCATGTTTAAGTATAGGCTGTTTACCTTGTTCACTTATTAACCAGTTCATTTACTTAGTATGTATTCTCCATAAATTCAAAATAGCTTGTTATTATTGTTAGGTGACATAGAGTCGGTATCCGAGTCATAGCAACCCTCATAGGGTTTTCAATGGCTGACTGTTTTGAGATTGCCTTGGGAGTGGATTGCAAGGTCCTTCTCCCATTTTTGCGGTGCTAGGAATTGAACTCGGGACCTCAGAGACTGCAGCGCAGTGCTTTGCCAACTGAGCTAAATCCCAGCCCCAAAATAGCTAATGACTGTCTATTAGATACTGTGAAAAACTTTTGGGATATTGGAGTGAATAAGATCTCCCTGTTCTTGTAGACCTTTTAGTCTAATAGAAAGTAAAGGCAAGTAAATAGAGAAAATAAAAGTCTGAGAAGTGCAAAAATATAGGAAGAATTGAATGCAATAGAAGCACCTCAGGTGCTTAAGTTTGGATGGGTAAACTGAGGTTTAGAGTCAAGGGAGAGTTTCTGTAAAAGGGAATGTCTTGGTTATGATCTAGAGGATGGTAGCAAAGAGTTGTTTGGAGAGTGAGCAAGGTAGATCATTGCCAGAAGCTGAGGGTGGCTATATGAAAGAAGAGCAGCAGGGTTTTTATAAGAACATGATAAGAGTTTAGTGGTTTTAATGAATCAAGTCTTAGATATTTTCTTTTTAACTATTAGGGAACACACCTGGCCCACAGAAGGATAGAAAAGGGGCAGATTGCAGTCACTTTTAGCAAACATACCAAGCAGAGTAATTTTAAGGAGAATGATACTTTTAAGCACAGAGAGGGAGCAGAATGTATTTAAGGAGAATATTTTCCCAAAACCTTTTGGCAGAATGGGAAAGAGTAAGGATGTTAGGCATGAAACAGTAGCAGAAATCAAAACACAAACTCTTACCTTCTGACTGTTGCTGTTAGTTGCCATCCAGTATGGTCTGACTCATAGTGACCTTATATACAACAGAAGGAAACACTCACCAACACCGTGCCATGCCCAGCACAATGTGACAGTGCTTTTCTGCTAGTCATGGGGTTTTCTTTTTTTTATTGGAAATTTTTAATGTACAACTTAATGTGTTTCATTCTGACATGGATTTCATTGTGACATTTCCATATATACGTTTCATTATACATTGCAAAGATAAATTCCCCCTTATCCTCTTGTGTACCTCCTCCCCTTCTTCCACACCCTCACCAAAGACCTCTCTTCAACATTGCATTTTTTTGTGGAATTATTTTTATATATACCCTTGCATCCTAATTATGTTTAGGGTCCAAACTTGTTTCCATAGTGAGCTATCTTTTTACACTGTCAATAGTATTACATGAATAATCTAGCTCATTTGTGTTTTTACCACTCTTTGGTATTATTGGTATTATTATAATTATTTCCCGAACTATTAAAGTTGGACTGTTTACTTTGAGGTTGCCCTCTCTCTCATTCCATGCTCTTCCTTGTTCCTCCTCTCCTTTCTTCTCCCATCATGGCTTCCTTTTGCTAGATCCCTCCCTCCTTCTTTCCCTAACTTGTCCCTTCTCCACTAAGTTGACTTTAGCTTTTTATCATGTTCCAATTTCTGTATAGGATTTTTCCTTCTTTTTAATTTTGATTCAGCTCCAGAGAACTAATTTCCAGGATTTATAAAGAACTCAAGAAAACAATACCCAAGAAAACAAATAACCCATTACACAAATGGGCAAAGAAACTGAACAGACAGTTCTCAAATGAAGAGGCTCATAAAGCCATGAAAAACATGAAAAACATGAAAAAATGCTCTATATTCCTAGCCATTAGGGAAATGCAAATCAAAACAATGCTGAGATTCTACCTTACACCAGTAAGAATGGCCAAGATAAATAAAACAAATAACAACAAATGCTGGCGAGTTTGCAGAGAAAAGGGAACCCTCTTACACTGCTAGTGGAGCTGTAAATTAGTCATAGGGTTTTCAATGCTGATTGTTTCAGGAATGGGCTTCAAGGTCCTTCTCCCTAGTCTGTCTGGAAACTCAGCTGAAGCCTATCCACCATGGTGGCCCTGCTGGTATCTGAGATACTGGTGACATAGCTTTTAGCATCATGGCAACACTCAAGGCCCCACACCACAACAAACTGACAGACACACAGGTTCTTCTGACTAGTTAGTACAAATTGCAGTTTAAAGATCGAGGAAACATGTGGTTAGCTGCCCTCACAGCATCTACTCCTTTCTCCTGTATTTATGCAAATATGAATATTTATCATCTACCATTGCCTAGCCTGTAAGTCCCAGAGGAAGTCAACACCATTACTGTTATAGAAAAGGCCCCAAGAAGCCTGATGATTATATTATCTTTCGGCAACTGATCAGTTAGGAACAGGTTTATGATCTAGTTTTAATTAATAAAACATGAAAAGATGGTATTTTTGTCTTTTGGTTGAGCCATTGTAATTAGTCTTTTTTTGATCTTTCGAGTTTAGGTCCCACTGGCTTCAGCCAATATGTTGAGTTTGTGAGTGATGCTGTCACACAGTGTTTATGGGGCAGAGTACATAGTTTGCACTGTGTAATACAAAAGCCACTTGCCACATGTGGCTATCTAAATTTAAATTTGACTTACTGGAAATTAAGTAAAATACAAAATTTAGTTCCTAAATTATAATAACACTTTTTCAGTATTTAAAAGGTACATGTTGGCTAGCGGCTACCATTGGACAGTGCTGATAAAGAACATTCCTATTATTGCAGAAAGTTCCTTTGGACAATGTTGGTCTAGAAAATCACAATGAAACAGCACTGGAAGCATTAGATTAAATGAACCCTGAAGTTTGCCCTACCTCTGGACTTCCAGACATGTGAACCAATAAATGCCATTGTTCTTTAAGCCAGTTTGAGCTCAGCTTTCAATGTTTTCCAGCTGGAAGCATTGTAGCTAATTAGATAGATAAATTGTTCACACATTACAAATTAAGACTTTGTGTACATCAAATAAAAACTTTGATTCTCTTAAACAGCAGCTCCTATGATTATCTGGCCCTTTGGTATATATCAAAATTTTTGGTTAATCCATTAAGAAATGATTGAATAAATTGCAAAGTTCCTTGCACTCAACAATGTGTGTTTTTCTCACAAAACAACATTTTGAATTTTTGTTTTTCTGAGATTAGTTTATGTGGGTCTTTTGAAATAAAGTGCAATATTCTTGAAGTTTTGTGTTAATCAAAACTCCTGGTGAAGCAACAAACTGAGAGGATTCTTTGATTTACAAGACAAGAAGCTTCTCTTCAAAGCCTTGTAGCCTCAAATGGTTTAAAACCAGATGTAACTGTCAATCTTCTTGCCAACCACCCCTTCCTAATTGTCATATTTAGGTGCTGGATGGGATTCATTAAAGGGCAATATATCAACAGGGGGCAATTATATTTTTATCATGGAGCAATCACTTTTCTCAGAAAAACTCAGGCACCCATCTGGGGCTCCTGCCTTAGGGGGCCAGTTTTCTTTTGATAATCTCACCTATTGAACTGTCATGTTCCATTGCTCAGTTAATTTCGCCCAGTAGATGGTTCAATAAAAATGTCCCCTCTATTCAGGCAATTTGATGACTCTCTCTGCTCTTTCACACCAAACACAATGAAGTTCCTCCAGCTGCACACAGAAGCTCTTACATCCCCAGCTGCCCTGGGGTGTCGTCCAGTGGATCCTGCTGCAGGGCAGAAAGAGTGGGAGTGTCAGTGATCTTCCTTTATCCTTCTGAGAAACAACCAGGCAGCTTTTTCTGTGCTCAGGATGTTCAGGCTAAACAAGTAATTAAAATGCCAGATTGGGATCTGAGCCTCATATTTGACCCCCACAACTTAAAAATAAATTCTTGTTTTTGTGACAAAGAGTATGATCTTATCTGATTTGTGCAATGTCCAAAATATTTGTTTGTTATTCTATTAAGAAACATCTTTGATTATCAATAATAGTAAGCTGCTATTGCATTTAACTACAATTTTTTAAATTTTTAACAATTAAATTAAATGTGACAGTTTTAAGCTTAAAAAATTTCAAGAATATATATAAGTAGAAGCTAAAATCCTCCCTTTCTGCCTCAACAGCACCGATCTAATATCACCTTTTCTGTTTAATTATTATCAAATAAGATATATTTACTTATAGAAATGCTTTTATATATTCAAACACACATGAACACAGTTACACATACCTATTGTGTGTCCATCTTGCATAAGAAAATCCTATTGTGTACTACATTATTTTTTGAAATGTCATAAAGATTATTCCATTCCAGATATAAAATATATTTTATTTAAGGAAGAAAATCTTCATAGTAGTCCATACTATAGCATTTCTTAGACTTTGTATTAGTGAAGGCAAGGTAGTTTTTTTTTTTTTTCACTTTTTCAAGCATTACAAACAATGCTGAAAAGAACATCCATATGCACATATATGCATCTGTAATTATGCCAACCCTAAATGTCAGGATAGTTTCTATAGCCAAAAAGGAGGGCAGAGTATGCATTTTGATAACGATAACTTGCATTCCTAAATGGATATAGATGCTCATTTTCTTACATCTTAAAAAATCTTCAGGTTACCAATTTTTAAATTTTTCTTTGCAAATCTGGTCAAAAAATATTTGTGTTTAATTGCTTACCAATAAAGCTAAACATGCACTAACACTTCTTTTGTATTTTTAAGTTATTCTTATAGGAATTGTTTATTTGTATATTTGTCCATTTTTATATTAGGTTGTTTTTTTCTTACTGATTTATGAGATCTATGATAGACATATTTGTGGTGCATAATGAAACTTTGTTTTATCTCTGACAGATATATATTCCTGTTTTGTGTCTCTTTCTTTTTTCACTCTTTTACATGTCATTTTTCCCTAATAAATACATAAAATTTGTTTGCAAGCATGTATTTCCAACTATTATATACACTTTTAAATTTTTATGTGACTAACATATTGTTTTGAAATATATGTAGATTGTGGAATGACTAAAACTAGCTAATTAACATACATTACCTCAAATATAATTCTTTCTTTTAGTGGTTTTCAAGAAAAAATTATATTGCTGTTAACCATTGTCAAGACACTATGCAATAGATGTCTTGAACTTATTCCTCCTATTTAGGTGAAATCTTGTATATACGGATCAACATCTCTCCAGCCACCACCATTGTATTTTTTACTGCCATGAAATCAATAATTTCAGTTTTACGTATAAGTCAGGTCATTTAGCATTTTTTCTTTCTAAGGTTGATTTATTTTACTTAACACAATGTCTTCTAGATTCATCCATGTTGCAAATGCCAGGATTTCATTCTTCTTAATGGTTGAATCATATTCCATTGTATATGTGCATATTTTGGTTATCCATTGATCTGTTGATGGACACTTAGGTTGATTCCAAATCTTGACTACTGTGTATAATTCTGCAATAAATATGGGAGAGCAGAGTTTCTTTGACATATGATTTCATTTCTTTTGTATACATGATCGGTAGTGGTATTCCTGGATCATCTGGTAGTTTTATTTTTAATTTTTTGAGGAATTTCTATGCTATTTCCCATAATGGATAAACTAGTATACATTACCCCCAACATTGTAAAAAGTTCCCTTTTATACACCTCCTTGCCAATTGTTGTCTTCTATTTTTCTTATCGCCTGCCGCCTTGTACTGTGGCATTGGATCCAGTCTTATCTTGGAAGCTAAGCAGGGTGGGGCCTGGTTAGCACTTGGATGGGAGACCACCTGAGAACGCCAGATACTGGAGGATTGGAAGACAGACCTGGCAACCCACTCCCAAAAATCAATCCACCATTGAAAACCCTATGAATAGCAGAGAAGCACAGACAATAGTGTTTTGCTTGTTGTCCATTGGGTCTTTATTAGTGGAAACTGACTCCGTGGCACTTAACAACAACATAACAACATTTTTCTGATCAAGTGTACAGAGATGTCTCATAGGGCTTATAATTTGCATTTCATTAATAATAAACATTTTTGTCTTTTTTTTTCTTCCAGAGTCTTTATTTTAATCAAGTAAATTCTCAACATCCCAAGATAATCACTTATTAATGGGTATAATTACCTATTAATGTGTAGGTTATTCTACTAAATGTATGCCTTAACTATATATCTAAAACCTACTATAAATATCTTTGTATCTAATGTGCAATAAGACTTAAATAAAATGTTAGAAAATTTTTTCTAAATGCACATTAATTTCCTAGGTTTCTTTT
>VMDO01031713.1:0-10503 GCA_007922755.1 Pedetes capensis
GTCATCATACCACAGAGACACCTGCATCTCCATGTTCAATGCAGCGCTTTTCACAATAGCAAAGATATGGAATCAACCAAAGTGCCCTTCAACAGAAGAATGGATAAAAAAACTATGGTATATATACACAATGGAATACTATTCAGCAATCGAGAAAAATGAAATAGGGTCATTCGCAGCAAAATGGATGGAATTAGAGTCCTGAGGCACTCTTATTGCGACTCGCTATGGCACACCCAGCTTGAGTCCACGAGGCCAAGATTAAATGGCCCCTAATGGCTCGCCCCCCTGTTGGAACACCTAGCTTGGGCCCAAGAAGTTGAGGCAAGATGGCCCCTGACCCTTGCAGCTAGGGCATGTCCCTCCTGGAATTTCATGCCACATCATTATCACCCGATATCATCTGATTGGTTGGTCCAATCCCCTGACGTCACCTAACTGGCTAACCCAAAGCGTCATCAAGACATCACGGATTCTGACTGGTTGACCCAAAAGGCATATAAGTGTGGTACACAGGGATAATGGGTAGCAGAGTGATGCGTCTCCGTCAACTCAAAGAGTAGCGGTTTTATATGGGGGGTTCCCAACCTGAGCAGAGGGGCCCCACACAACCCTTGGCACTTCTTGGCTTGCAGCTGTAGTCCTCCAACGCTGCACAGCCTGCTTCCCTGTGTCTTGTCCAAACTTCTCCTTTCTCACAAGGGCATCAGCTGTATTGGATTAGGGCCCATCCGAATGACCTCACCTTAACTTGATTACATCTGCAAAGACTCTATTTCCAAATAAGGTTACCTCCATAGGTACTGGAATGGGTTAGGACTATCAAGTATTTCTAGGTGGACACAATTCATCCCCTAACACTAGGTAGTCACATTCTGAAGACTCAACTCATGCGCACAAACACACAGGGGGTGAGCAGAGCCCACTTGAGTGAAGGGAACACGGAGGTGGACGGGACGCTGTGGTTTGAGGGAAAAGATAGACATTCTTCAAGAGCTGAGCAGGTGTGACCCCACTTCTTTCCCTAGCCAAGCCCTATGTGCCCCTGTGCTGTTATCAACCTGAACGTCATTTTCCTGTGTCAGCCCACCAGTCCTGGCGGCTGGTAGTGCCACGCCTACCCAAGCTGTTGGAATCCTACTCACTCCGTAAGTTCCAGCTCAAATGCCAGCCCCTTCTTGCAGCCTTCCTGTTTTCCCAGCCAGAAATAAAGTCACCTGCCTCTGATCATTGATAGCATTTTATCTACCCTGTGCCTTGAACTATGGTCATTTGTGCCCTCTCCCACCAACCACTCCCTGAGAGCACGGGCTACTTCTTCCTCAATCCCTGTGCCCACAGTAAGTGCTTGGAAATATTTGCTAAAGTAAACTGCCAGGGAGATAAGAACAGAAAGAAATATCTGCTATGTTGAAAGTTTCACCATGGAGAGGGACCTTGTGGTCTATCGATTCCCTCACTGAATCTCTTTGACCTCCAACCCTGTGGCATATTTCTTTGAAATCATAAGAAAGCCCAAAAGATAAGCTCACCATTTAAAGTACAGAACAGGGGTGTGCCCGTGTGAGGGCTCATGCCAACACCAATAGGCATCAGGAGCTCTCGGAAGCTGTCAGCCATTGTGACTCTAAAGATTTTCAACGGAAGATGATTCTGAGGGTCCAGCGGGCTTTGGGAACTGCAGAATGTTTCTGTTAGAGGTGGACTTTGAAATCGTGGTAAGCAAAATGTCATCTTCCCCTTTGGATGTTCTCGCCCTCTTCTCCAGGACCTGTGACTAGGTTAGGTTATGTTGTTGCTGTTGTTAGGTGCCGTAGAGTCAGTGTCCGACTCATAGTGACCCCATGTACAACAGGTGAAACAGTATTGTTACTGCTTCTCTGCTATTCATACGGTCTTCAGTGGCAGATTGTTTTCTGGGAGTGGGTTGCTGGATTTTTCTCCCAAGCCTACAACACTTGGTGCTCCAAGGCAGTCTTCCATTCAAGTATTCACCAGGCCTGATCCTGCTTAGCTTCTGAGATATGGCAGGATTGGACATCACAGTGGTATGACGGCATGCAGGTTATGTAGCATATGGGAATCAAGGTTGGGGATGGAATCAAGACGGAGACAGTCCCATGGATTATCTAGTGGGCCCAAAAGAATCACAAAGGTCCTCACAAATCAGAGTGGAAGATCAAATGATTTTGTGTGAGAAGAACCCAACCTGCTGTTTTTGACTTTGAAGATAAAGGGCCACAAGCCAATGGAGGAGGCAACCTTCAGAAGCTGCACCATGTAAGAAAGGAGATCCTCATGAGCCTCTGGAAGGGAGCTGGGCTTGCTGATCCCTTGCTTTTAACCCCTTGAGACCCATTTTGGACTCCTGACCTCCAGAACTGAAAGATAATCAATCTGTGTTGTTTTGAGTTTGTTGTAAAATAAAAGCAATGGGAAACTAATACAGTAGTCACTTACTTCTCCATTGGATGGAGAAAGTGGAACCCAGGTGGGTACCAAAGTCTTTAGCCGGAGGTCACACGGCTAAGCAGCAGCAGAATGGGAGCTCATGGCTGGGTCTATGCTTCACGTCACGCAAGCTTTGCTCTATAATGTGTTCCTTTCTCAGGTGAAGTCATTAGGTCCTGGCTCTCAGTTGGGGAAACAACACAGGTTTTTGTGGTCCATCTTGGAACCTGTCCTTATCAAACATCTGGTCATGGTCACAGAGTGACTGAACATGGTAGATGGAAGGAGCCTCTGAGAGCAGCAACCAGTTCCTCCTTTACCAGTGAGGTTTTGGGGAGTCACAGCATCTGCCAGATGGCAACGGAGAGGTAACAGTAAGCTAGAAGAAAGGGAGATCATGGGTCATCCATCCCCAGTGTTGTTGTTGTTGTTGTTAGGTGCTGTCGGGTCGGTATCTGACTCATAGCGACCCTCATGGGGTTTTCAATGGCTGACTGTTTCGGGATTGCCTTGGGAGTGGATTGCCAGGTCCTTCTCCCATTTTTTGTGGTGCTGGGAATTGAACTCAGGACCTCAGAGACTGCAGCACAGCGCTCTACCAACTGAGCTAAATCCCAGCCCCATCTGCAGTTAGCATGTGCTGATTAGAAGCTGAGCCCCTGGTTGTCCTGATGTAGTAGACTAACACTCCCAATGCTGCAGCCCTGGGAACGCACACAGCAGCTGGATTTCTGGCCTAGTGGGCTCAATTGGCCAGGCTAAGTTCTAAGCCTTTAACAAGTTCTACTACCTGATGAGTTTCATCTGCCCACCCCATGGACCAACCACATCCTGCCTCCTAGAACTGACCTAGAGCAACTGTAGCCACATGTTCCCCACCCATCACCAGCTCTTTCAGCCCAGAGATTCTCCTTGATCTTCCAAGAAGCCTCTTTCTCTCCAGTCGCCATCCTTTGCCTCCATAAAACAGAAGACACATTCTCTTCTGGCCTAAGTTCAGGTATCCTCTGCCACACAACTTTTTGAAAAATAACCCTAGCAGACAACTGCGAGTGTGCACCTGTGCTTCAAGGACCTTTCTGTAAATACAGCATGCACGTAATGCGATTTCAATGAATGCTGTTGGCAGAGTGGCAGAATGAGGTCATTGAAAGGACATTCTGATGACCCCAGCAGGGTCTTTTTTTCTACTGAGAAGTCTAGGAAATGATGCTAACCCGGTGATGTGGTCACACCTCTTTGGTCTAAATCTCTTTGATCTACTTATTTTAGAAGCAAGTCAAATGGAGATGAGCTAGTGAATTTCTGAATTCATTTAAACCTGAATTGAGGATTTTCTTTTGTTTTTGATACCAAATTCTACAGCTTCTTAAAAATATACCTAAATGTGACCATCTGCTTCCAGGAAAATGGGGTAGAGGCACTTTTCCCTATTCTTCCCACTGTTGTTGCTGTTGTTAGGTGCCATTGAATCAGTATCCAACTCATAGTGACCCTGCGTACAACCGGCGAAACACTACTGTCAGTGCTTCTCTGCTGTTCATAGGGTTTTCAATGGCAGATTGTGTTTTGGGGAGTGGGTGGCCGGGTCCGTCTCCCAAGCCTACAGCACCTGGTGTTCCCAGGTAGTCTCCCATCCAAGTACTAACCAGGCCCGACCCTGCTTAGCTTCTGGGATCTCATGGGATCAGATGCCACAGGGCTGCGGCTGTAGGCATTCTTCCCACTAAGTACAACTAAAACCTCAGGGCATCCTATACAAATCACACATAAGATCCTGAAAGGTGTGGAGAAGAAAGTAGACAGGCTAAGAACAGTACAATAAATGGAAGATATAGACATATACCCCTTATGAATATAAACATAGAAATACTTAATAAAATATTAGCAAATATAACACAGGACTACCTAAGGAGATTTATACACCAGGACCAAGTGGAGCTTATTCTAGGGAGGAAAGGCCAGTTCAATATTCAAAAAACCAATCAATTTAATCAATTTACCATATCAACAAGCTACAGAAGAAAAATCATATTATCATTATCAGTTGGTGCAGAAAAACCATTTGACACAATGCAACACCTAATCATGATAAGGGGCTGTGGTTTAGCTCAGTTGGCAGAATGCTGCTTTGTACTCTCTGAGGACCTGGATTTTATACCCAGCACCGCAAAAATGGCAGAAGGACATGGCAACCCACTCCCAAAGCAATCCTGAAAGAATCAGCCATTGAAAATCCTATGAGGGTTGCTATGAGTCCAACCCAACTTGATGGCACCTAACAACAACAATCATGATAAGGTGCTTGTCAAACTTGGAACAGAAGGAAGCTTACAAAACCTATAAAAGAACACTTACAAAAACAAAACAACAACAACAAAAACCCACCTGGAGCTAATATTATACATAGTGGAGAAAGACTGAATGCTTTTCCCCAAAGACAGGGAACAATGCAAGGATGTCTCACTCATCATAGTCAACATGGTGTTAAAAATTCTAGCTAGTGCAATAAGGCAAGAAAATGAAATAAAAGCAAGCAGAATAAAAGGGGGGGGGGAACCTCTCCTTATTTGGAAACTGTTTACAAAGATAAACAGCCTAGGACTAACAAATCCATTTAGCAAAGTCTCAAGATACAAAATGTTGTTGTTGTTGTTGTTAGGTGCCCTCGAGTTGGTATCTGACTCACAGCGACCCTCATAGGGTTTTCAATGGCTGACTGTTCCGGGATTGCCTTGTGAGTGGATTGCCAGGTTCTTCTCCCATTTTTGCGGTGCTGGGAATTGAACTTGGGACCTCAGAGACTGCAGCGCAGCGCTCTACCAACTGAGCTAAATCCCAGCCCCAAGATACAAAATAAGCATACCTAATCAACTGTATTCATATATGCTAGCAATGAGCAGCTGGGAGTCAAGGCTGTGCAACACTGAAGAAGAGAACAGAGAACCCCAAAACAGACCCAAACAAATATGCTCAAACTGATTTTTTACAAAGGTGCAAAAGCCATTCAATGGAAGGACAGCTTTTAAATCAAATGCTGCTGGGACCACTGGATATCCCACCCTTCCATGTTCAGAGCACCAGAACGGAGCCCAACCCTGGGATCCTTCCCACGGCTCCGCCATGGCCTGGAGTGCCAGAACTTCCCCTTGAGAGCTTGTGGCTTCATGAACCTGTTTCCGGATCCCAGCCCTATCTGTTCACTGGATCATTTTGATGTGCCTCTAATTTAATTTGCACACATATCCCGGGACATCTGGAACCAATCTGATAATCTTCAAATTATTATGCTTTCCAAGTATGTCTTAGCTGCCAATATCATATAGGGGGACTTAACTGTGAAATAGTAACTTCAATTGCCAGCAGCTTCAGACTTCCACCCCTATTCCTCATTAGTACGCTTCTGGTAAGGGCTGCACATTCAGCAGCCTAGGGAACACATCGTCATTGCCACTAGCCAAAGAGTGGCATTAGAAGACACCTGGACTGTCCCTTTAGTTACATGAACAGCACTATCTATTTTACTCAAGAGATAGGTCCTACATACCTAGTACCTACTGGATACTTTATTGGTTGTAGGTTTGACCAACAGATGAAACCACTGAATATCTCTCAGAGTATATGACATTTCTGGGCTTAAAACCTAATAATGATAACGTCAATGCACTTAACTATATCAATAGTGTGAGTGAAATGTATCAATTTCTAAATGATTTTGGGAGGCGATTATAAACTAAAATTCTGGCTACTGGAAGAATTCTAGCTTACCACCCTCGCTGCCACAGAAATGACAAATAGACAACATAATTGCAGACTGCCGGTAATTAACACACACCCAGCTATAGCAAACATGCACATTTAAAACGAACAATTATATATTTAAAAAGAGACTGTGCATGATCAACTGGGGGGCAAGGCAGGAAGCTATGAATGAGGTGGTGTTAAACGGTTAGATGTAATTCACTCTGCTCTCCTCCTCCCTCAGAGTTTTTTCAGCAAGGAGTAGAGAATGCTTCCTGTCAAGTCGGTGGAACCACTGAGTTGAACGGGTATCTCCAAGCAGGCAATTTTCCTAGTTGTAAATAAGCCGGCAGTTTTGTGAGAATCAATTAGGAGGTTCCCAACTCTTCTTTGGGAATTTTATTTCAGTTCATCCATCTTCCTTTGTTAATTTTCTAAGTTGGGTTTAAGGGATCCAGAGAGAAAGATCTATATTCTGTCCCTCAGATTTCTTGGAGTGGGGCAAGTGTGGGAGGAGTAGTTTTTATATCTTCCCCTCTTAGAATTCCAGCAGAGTACTTTCAAGTCACTTTGCCTTTTCACAGCCAGGAAAGTGGATGGGATTTACGAACTATGTCTAGCAACAGAGGCACAAAGCCTAAAAAATAATGATAGAGTCACAGGGTAAATGAAACCAACATAGATGCAAATTAGCTTCTAATGCAAAGATGTGGATGGTCTGTAGACCAAACTGCAAGGCTGACTCATGAATCAAATATTCTATCTTAACTCATACCCATACTGGCATTCATTTCATTTATGGGAGTAACAGTAACAGGGATGATGACGATGGTAGTAACAATGACAGTAATACTAAGGAGCTCCCCACTGAAAGCCTATATCACGTGATAGTTATCTTAAATATCAGTTCCTTCTATTGTGCACAACCGTCTTACAAAACTGTTATTATTCTCATTTTACAAATGAGGAAACTGAGGTCCACAGAATGTCATATGGCTCATAAATTCTGGAACCAAAAAATGTGAACCCACCTAGAGGACTTTTGTTGTTGTTGTTGCCATGGAGTCACGTCTGACTCATAGGGTTTTCAATGGCTGATTATTTCACGAGTAGACTGCCACAAGCTTCTCCCATTTTTGCGGTACTGAGGATTGAATCCAGGTCCTCCAGAAGTATGGAGCAGTGCTCTACTAACTGAGCAAAAACCCCAGCCCACCTAGAGGGCTAGCTGATCCCAAAGACAGTCTTGTCCCATGAAGCCATGTTCTCTCTTATGTTCATCCAGCAAAAGCTGGTCAAGCCCCTTCCCTGTGTAGCTCAGGTATTTTCCTCTGTTAAGCACCAAAAGGTTAAATGTGTGGCTCGCTGGGGAACCTGCCATGGTCCCCCCTCAATACTGGTTAGGAGAGGAAGTAAATTTGGGCAGCCAAAGCAGCTGGCATAGGGCCTTGTACTAGGTGCCCTGACTTCTCCATGGACATACCATGGGTTCCACAAACTCTGTCAGATCATTCTCCTCAAATGGACCAGTATCTCTTTGGAAAATGGGATACAGTAAGAAAAAGAGCAACTAACAGGTGGGAAAACTGAACAAATGGCATGGACAGAAAATATACAGAAAAAGGAATACAAATGACCTTCAAACTCGCCCAGCTAAGGGAACAAATGTCACTTTGAACCAATAAGACTGGCAAAGAGATTTGTCCAACAACACTTATGCACAACAGTGCTCACTGCACACTGTCAATGTGCACTCCGAGGGCTGCTTTAATACTGGTGGTATATCCAGACAGTAAAACCCTCTGGAGCCAATGAAAAGGATGAATAAATCTACATGCATTGATTGATGCCTGCGGTGTGTGCCCATCTGGTTTAACGTGCATACATACCCAAAGCTGTGTAAAGGCACCAGCTACCAAATGATCCATAAGACACTGGCCACAATGGTTACCTCTGGGGAGGGGAACTACGAAGCTGGACTTCTTTGTTAGCAGGAGAATGACTTACTTGTAGTGCTTTGTGATTTTTTGTTTTATAAAATACTAGAAGATGTTTCTGTGCCCTGCGATCTGGGCCATAGGGGACCATCCACTGAGGTTTCTCTAGTTCTTCTCCACGTTGGATTGCAATCTCATTGGCCCCCTGGCTCTCTGTGCAGTCCATGTGTGGGAGGAATTGTTGGTGAGTTTCCTGGCAGTGCCACTCTGTGCAGCTGCTGATTTTCCCTTCCTGCTCAAAGAAATCTCCACGTTTCTGCTAGCTCACTCTCACTGACCTGCCATACTGATTCCACACCGATTCCTCCCTATTTAAACTTTTTCTGCAGTTGGTGGTATTTACCTAGCTGTGGAGATACATACATACATACATATATACATATATACATATATCTCCACCTCTTATCTGGGGCTGGGATTTGGCTCAGTTGGTAGAGAGCCCCTTTGAAGTCTCTGAGGTCCCTGAGTTCCATTCCCAGCACCACAAAAATGGGAGAAGGACATGGCAATCCTGAGGCAATCCCAAAACAGTCAGACATTGAAAACCCTATAAGGGTTGCTATGAGTCAGACACGGCACCTAACAACAACAACAACAATGACCTCTTATCTAACTTATTACTCTATCTGACTGGTCAATGTGTATTCTAAACTACTGTTTAAGCTCTCCTTTTACTCTGAGTCAGAAGGCCAGTGTTACCTGTCCGCCATAATAATAGTAATAATACCAAAGGCTGGCAATAATGTAAATGGACTAGATCCCTCATCTAATACTGCTGAGAATGTAAAAAGGTAGATCACTACAGAAAAAAGCTTGGACTTAAATCAAAATCGGGATGCATGTACATAGATAAATATTTTCACAAAAAGATGTGCAAGTAGAAAGGAGACCATTGGTGTCGGGGGAAGGGGATAGGAGAGGAGGGTCATGAAAGGGTAAGGGGGAAGTTATGTGCAGAATGTACGATGAAATGCATATATAGAAATGTCAAAATGAAACCTATATCATAATGAAAACTGTTAAGTTATACATTAAAATTTTCCAATAAAAAATACTAGAAGAAATGAAGAAGTGATCTGACTGGTACAGAGTGGGCATGCCGTGCCTGGGGTCCCACAGATGGTTAGCAGTAGGACCAGTCTGGCTCCTGGACTCCTAACTCCTAGCCCAGAGCCCTCTCCACTCCAGTAGCATCTGTACAGAGTTTGATTTTCCTCCTCCTCTGTTTCATTCAATACCTGCCACCTGCCATGATCAATCTGGATTAGTGGCCCCGATTTCCCTGGCTCTGTGATTTGGCTAGTTAGGAGTGACTCTGATAAGCCTCAGTTTGCCAATTAGCACTACCCTCCATATTGCCAACACTGGTGTCCTGATCGCACTGGTGTCCTGACAAGTACAGGATGGTAGGGGTTGCTCGAAGACAGAACCCCATCCCTGCAACACTCACTGCTCAAAGAGAAACATTGACCCTGCTCCTTGATGGGCAAGAGTTCACAGTCCAACCCAAATGTTCAGATGGATTTTAGGTTTCCACAGAGAAAACTCATGCCAAGCTTAAGTCCTCCTGAACATGTTCAAATATCACTCAGTCTGTGAGTTAATTTCAGCAAAGTTTCCACTTTGGGGAACTTCTACCCAGCCTCTTCACTATTAATGGCCTACCCCTCTCTGTATATACATGAGGTGGTCACTGAGCGCAAGGACATGTGGCACAGACCTATCATGGTGGCTGAAGGAGACAGACCTGGGTTCTGCATTTGGGGCTCTGCCAGAGCAAGTGGCCCAGCTTTCTGCTTTCTGCCTGTTGTGACACCATGTGATGCATTTCCTTTCCCACCTCGGTTTGCTCATTGGCAAAGTGGAGACATCAGGGCCTAAAGAAAGAACCAGAACATCTGCTGGTTTTGTGGAAACGGCCGCTGGAGTTATTCATTGCCCTGGTTCCTTCTATTCAGCTAAGCCATAGGCAGTTTGCTATAAATAGTTTCTTAGGATTCTCTTCAAGATCCCACGCTCATGCCCTCAAGAGTCTATGCTTTGGGGCACACTATTAAGAACCCTGGAGAAGAGGGAGATGTCACAGAAAGAAGGATGAGAAGCTGGAGTCTCTCACACACAAGAGTATACCAACAGAGCCCTCTGGGGAGCTGCCCGGCCATTGTGTTTTTACTCCATGACGCTGCCCTCCTGGACAAGATGGCTGGCCCAGGGTGCTGACATGACTTCAGTAATTCTAAACATAATTTCTGCTACCGCTGAAGCTACTCTCTTCCCTAGAGGATATTCAGCTTGAAAGCGACATGATGTTACA
>VMDO01031714.1:0-19772 GCA_007922755.1 Pedetes capensis
AGCCTCGAGTGGCAGTAGTGAAAGATTCTACAGGGAAAATATTAAATGATGCAGGAAACATCAAAAGAAGATGGGAAGAATACACAGAGTCATTATACAAGAAAGAATTGGTAGATGACCAACCATTCCAAGAGGTTGCATAGGAAGAGGAACCAATGGTGTTGAAGGACGAAGTGGAAGCTGCCTTGAAAGAACTGGCAAAACACAACGCTCCAGGAATTGATGGGATACTAATAGAGATGTTTCAACAAACAGATGCAGCACTGAAGGTGTTAACATGTTTATGTCAATAGGTTTGGAAAACAGTTACTGGGCCAACTGACTGGAAGAGATCCATATCTGTGCCTATTCCCCAAAAAGAGGGGATCCAACTGAATGTGCAAACTTTCAGACAATGTCCTTAATATCACACACCAGCAAAATTCTACTAAAGATCATTCAGAAGTGACTGGAGCAATATATAGACAGGGAATTACCAGAAAATCAAGCGGGATTCAGAAGAGGACGGGGAACCAGGGACATCATTGCTGATGTCAGATGGATATTAGCTGAAAGCAGAGAATATTAGAAAGATGTCTATCTGTGTTTTATTGACTACACAAAAGCATTTGATTGTGTGGATCATAACAAATTATGGATAACACTTCAGAAAATGGGAATACCAGAACACCTAACTGTGCTCATGAGAAAACTGTACGTGAACCAGGAGGCAGTTGTTTGAATAGAACGAGGAAACACTGAGTGGTTTAAAGTCAAGAAAGATGTGCGTCAGGGCTGTATACTTTCACCCTATCTCTTCAATGTATATGATGAGCAAATAATCTGAGAAGCTGGACTTTATGAGGAAGAACACGGCATCAAGATTGCAGGAAGACTCATCAACAACATACGTTATGCAGATGACACCACTCTGCTTGCTGAAAGTGAAGAGGATTTAAAACATTTACTGATGAAGATCAAAGATCATAGCCTTCAATATGGGTTACAACTAAACATCAACAAAACAAAAATCCTTACGACTGGGTCAGCATGCAGCTTCACAATAAATGGAGAAAAAATTGAGGTTGTCCAAGATTTTACTTTGCTTGGTTCTATAATCAACACCCGTGGAAGCAGCAGTCAAGGAATCAAAAGACGCATTGCTCTAGGAAAAGCTGTGGCAAAAGATCTCTCTAGAGTATTGAAAAGCAAAGATGTCACATTGAAGACAAAGGTGTGTCTGACTCATGCCATGGTATTTTCAGTGGCATCATATGGTTGTGAAAGCTGGACATTGAACAAGAGAGACAGAAAAAGAATTGATGCTTTTGATTTTTGGTGCTGGAGATGTCTATTGAATATACCATGGACTGCCAAAAGAACCAACAAATCTGTCCTAGAAGAAGTGTAACCAGAGTGCTCCTTGGAAGCAAGAATGGCCAGACTGCGTCTTACATATTTTGGACATGTAGTCAGGAGAGATCAATCCCTGGAGAAGGACATCGTGTTTGGGAGAGTGGCAGGTCAATGCAAAAGAGGGAAACCTTCCACCCGATGGATTGACACAGTGCCTGCAACAATGGGCTTAAACATAAATAAGATTGTTTGCCTCGCACAGAATCGGCAAGTGTTTCGATCTACTGTACATAGGGTCACTATGAGTAGGATTCGACTTGATGGCACCTAACAACAACAACAAATGTGGTCAATGTAACATTGTACTATGCCAAACAGTCAACAAACCTATCCCAGAATTGTAGGTATTCCCATAAGGAAAAGGATGGAGGTGGTTGGAAAGAAATTTCTTCATATAGAAACCCGAATTAACTTTATATTTGGTGAGAAGAGGGTTTTAATATCCTTTCCCCTCGAAATGTTAATGAGTGGTAGTTGTTTAGCAGTAAGTTTCAGAGACAAGTATTTAGGACATCACTGTGGTAGCCTCTAATGCCCTACATATCTTAATGTGTCAAAGAAAACATTGGTAGAATATAGATTGGGGGGGTATACAATTTGAACATTAGGAAAGTTTTTCTAACACAGAGTTTCAAATTTTTAAAAAATAGTGTCTGATGTGATAATTTAGTTGTTGTTAAATGCTGTTGAGTCAGTATGCAACTCATAGCAACCCCATGTACAACAGGTGAAACACTATTGTCGGTGCTTCTCTACAATTTATAGGATTTTTAATGGTGGATTAATTTTTGGGAGTGGGTTTCCGGGAGCTTCTCCCAAGTTACAGTCTCTGGTGTTCCTAGGCAATCTCCTATCCAAGTAGTAACCAGGTCCGATCCTGCTTAGCTTCCAAGATCTGATGGGATCAGAGGCCACAGTGCTACGGCTGCAGGTGTGATAGTTTAGGGAACAACACAAGTAGGTACATTTAAAAATTGATCCTTAGGAGATTCTGACATAAACTTTATCTGGGACCTTGCAAGAAGTTGTACAAATGTAAAGTCAAACCACAAATTTGGCTGCCATAATCTAGGCTAGGTACACAAAATGTCAGGTATCTTGCTATTGAGGGATGAAAATTCATATAACTTGTGTAGACCAATCACTGAAAACATTTTCATATTAATTTAGTTTATATGAATCTATAGTAATTACCACTATTTGAGATATTTCCAGGAATGCTAGAGTAAGACAGAATGACAATCAGTATACTAGGAGAATAATTACCAGTGGTATATGTAAACATCTCACAAATGAATTGACTCATTCCATCATTACACAAATGGCAATTCATTATTTTTAGCTTTATTTTACCTGGATCTTAGGGTCATCTTTCAGCAATTTAATGTTAACAGATAAATAGATGAATAAAATATCACTAAATAATACAGCATAAATAGAATGCTTTTCTTTTTGGGTCTTTGATGGAATTGCATTCTTTTCTTTTGTGGTTCAGCAGCTTTCAGTGTTTTAATAAGAAAAAGTGCTTCTTTACCTTGCATGTATCATCCCCACAATACCCTTATCAGTGTCAGGTTTGGCTCAATGTATGGCAAACATTTTTATAGAAGGTGAAACAAAACCATTCAATAAAAATAAATAAGATTTGCTCTCAAACTAAGACCAAATTTACATTTCTGTATTGGGTGCTATGATACACTCCTGTAATCCCAGGAATGTGGGAGGCAGAGGCAGAGGCAGAGTCAGGAGGATCGCAAATTTGAGGCCAAAGACAGCCTGTGCAATTTAGTAAGACCCTGTATAAAGATAAACAAAAAATAGGGTGGGGGTGCATCTCAGTTGTAGAGCACTTGCAAAGAATGTGTGAGGCTCTGGGTTGAATCCCTCAACACACACACAAACACACACACACACACACACACACACACACACACACACACACACACAGAGCCACTAGTTTCAAATGGAAAAATGAAACATATTGATACTCTATGGAAAATAAATTTTAGTCTAAAGCAGGGTCTGGACAAGTATGGTCTAGGGATCCAGGAGCATCCTCAAAACCCTTCCAAGGGGTCTGTTTGTTGTTGTTAGTTGCTGTCCAGTCTTGTCCAACTGATAGCAACCCTCACAGGGTTTTCAATGGCTGATTGTTTTGGAGTTGTCACATGGATTGCCATGTCATTCTCCCATTTTTGTGGTGCTGGGAGTTGAACCTGAGACCTCAGAGACTGCAGAATGGCACTCTACCAACCAAACTAAATCCCAGTCCACAAGATGTCTATAAGCTATACTATTTTAATCATAGTAATATCATTTTTTCATTCTCATTCTCTCACATATATTACAGTCAAGTTTTCCAGAGGTTTTAGGAAATATGATATGGTGATAGAGATAAATATCTTCCCTCTACTAAGAAAGATATTTAAAAGCTAAACATGTAAATTAATTTGACACTTATAACATTTTTAGTATGGAAAATGTAGTTTAAAAGAATTAAATTATGCCAACTTGTGATGAACTTATTACTGTTATGTTTAAAGTAACTACATATGTCTTATATTTTCTTCAGTTTTAATCTCTAACATGGTAAACATGTTGTTGTTGTTGTTAGGTGCCGTTGAGTTGGTATCCGAATCATAGTGACCCTCATAGGGTTTTCAATGGCTGACTGTTTCGGGATTGCCTTGGGAGTGGATTGCCAGGCCCTTCTCCCATTTTTGCGGTGCTGGGAATTGAACTTGGGACCTCAGAGACTGCAGTGCAGCGCTCTACCAACTGAGTTAAATCCCAGCCCCATGGTAAATATAGATATGCTTAATCCATCTAAACAGAAATTTTTTGGGATCCTCCATAATTTTTAAGAGTTTAAGTGATTCATTGGAGATGGAAGAGGTTGAGGATTGCTGATCTAAAGATATGAGTATTTCTATCCATTCTTTATCTCAACAACTTTGACCTAACAAATGATAAAACAGGTCGAGGAGTTTGACCTTCTTTTAAAGAAAACAAGTATCTAATTCTATTATTTTCAGAATGTGCCTCAGAAGATCTAATCCAAAGCAACTGCAGACTTTACAGCAGGTTCAATTAGTAGAAACACTCGGGGCAATTTACTCTATTGAGTAAAGTACTGAGAAAACCAGACAAAAAGGACAGAAGCATTGCTGTCAAAATGTTAAATATTTACTTTTTACCCTTAGCCATTTCTTATAGCATAGCTCACAATATTTAAGCATGTTAACCTTTTCTTGTAACCTTAATAATTCTAAACTTAATACATAAAACTAAAATTATAAGTAATTTCAACTCACAAGTATTTCTCCTGCATATGTTTTTTGCTTTAAAATTATGGGGGAGTAACCAAATGACAATTACAAAGCAATTTACCAAAGGTATTTCATAGGATAGTTAAGCAATGACATCATATCTGATGTTCAATCATTGGAATATGCTTTTCTTTTAAAAATATTTCTTTAGGGTAATTCAGAATAAAGTTAATTTTTACCACCAAGCTCTGACATCTCAATCTTATTCTGAAATTGCTGGTCTAGCCTTGAACTACTTCAGAGAAAAATCTGCCACTCAAGATAAATTGTATGGTGGATTGTCAATCCTTTTCCACAAGCAATTAGAAAATGACCTACAGCATTTCCATTTGTACAGAGAGAATTTAAAGTCGTGTCTCAAAAGGTGAAAGGCTATTTCATTAAGCCATTGCTGACAGAGAAAGGAGACTCTCTTGATAGGAGTTCAGCCCATAAATAATGTTGTCGTGAAATAAACAACCATAATTGTGCCCTGGGACTGAAAAGGAGTTAGGACAGACATACTAAATACAGAGCAACAGGCATATGTGCAATAATTTGCTAAACATTCCTTTTGTGATTTTTTCTTTTACAATAATTTTTTGGTAGATCTCTGACACTGTATCAATCATTGGGATGTGTATGAGTTTTTTTATTTTAGGGTTATGTTAAAATAAAGCTAACACAATTGTTTAGAAAGTGAGAACCTGATCTTTGCTTGTTTATTCTTAATACCATAAATGGCAGTCTTTTCCACCTAGCCAGTGTGCTATAGTTGGAATGATAAGGTTTTAAGATTCTGAAGACCTGAATTATTAATGTATTGCTGCCAAGATCTTGAATATAATTGTCCTTTTCTTTATGAAAGGGTACAAGTAATAATTGACTTCACTAGCTTAAAATATGGTGAACATTCATGAAATACATATAAGGACTGAAAACTCATGCACGCCATGGTGACTCTCTAGGGAACTGGGTGGGGATGTGGAGGGAAGAGAATTTACAATTACATGTTATGGTGACTTTATTGTAGTTTTATATGCTTATTGTGCACAGGATTAGAAAAATAATTGAAAATAATTGAACTATATAAGACAATAATATTTGTGGTGGCGGTGGTTGTTGTTGTTAGGTGCCATCGAGTTGTGTCCAACTCATAGCAACCCTCACAGGGTTTTCAATGGCTGACTGTTTCAGGATTGCCTAGGGAATGGATTGCCACATCCTTCCCTCATTTTTGAGGTGCTGGGAACCGAATTTGAGACCTCAGAGACTGCAGAGCATTGCTCTACCAACTGAGCTAAATCCCAGCCTGGTGGTAGTGGTAGTAGAGAACAAGGAAAATAGTAGGTGCTTTTAAGGAAGAATGGTCCAGGTTCAAATTCCATATCCTATACTCGACGGCACCTAACAACAACAAATATTTCCTTGCTATGTCACCAACTTACTCAAGCTTTGTGAATTTCAGACTCTCCACCTGATAATAGGAATGATGACTATTACCTTAAAGTAGTGGTTCTCAATTGGGTGTAATTCTTCCCTTCAGGGGACACTTGGGAATGTCTGGTGACATTTTTTGCTGTCACAACAAGGAGGAATGTAACTGGCATCTAGTAGGTAGAGAATAGGTTTGCTAGCAAATATCCTACAATGCAGAAGACAGCACCCCTTAATCTGACCCCAAACAAGGAATTATGTGGCCCAAAATGTAAACTACCTCTAAGGTTAAGAAATTTTGATATGGCAGGCTCTTATGAGGCTCAAAAGAGATTTCTAACATGAATACAACTAGCAAAGTATCTGGGACATGACGAATGCTCAACATACTATTAGTTTCTTGGTTCAGTTCATCCTCCTGTGAGCACAAATGTATTATCAATTTCAGTGTCCTAAATTCAGACTTGCTGATGCCCCTATATATTTTATTAGTTCAATCTATAATGTTTTCCCCGATTTCTCCTAAAATTCTCCAATGAAGTCCCAAGAAGGTTTAAATGTGTTATTCAAATGTCTCTAGGACCTGTGAAGTTTATGCACTCCAGGTACAGTGGTTTTTTCCTCCTACAGTCTACTGAGGCAGGGTAGAGTTTGAGGAGGAGAAAACACAAGAAACTTTCTCCTATGTACTGAGAACTATTGCCTGTAAATTTGCCTTTTATTTGTAATATTATTTTTAGGGTATCCTCCTCATCTGAATATTATAATTTTAGATTCCTACTTTCAAAACCAATAGTTGTAAAAAAAAAAAAGCTGCTGAGAGATAGTAAAAACAAAAAGTTGAACCAATATGAAAGGGGAAGTGATTACAGGGAGGAAACAGTTGATGAAGACGGGGGAGGAGAGAAAAATGCAAAATATGAGATGCAACTAAAAATTCAAGGTATAACTCGTGATTGCATATACTCTCATTACATGTTAATTAAAGTTCTTATTTTTTCTTTTCTTTTTGTTTATTTTGTGCTGTAAAATGTTTAAGGAGATAGAAGTGTTAATACTGATTTGAGAGTTGCATAATGAATATATCGACTGACTTACTACTCTGTACCTCACTAACGTATAAAGTTTAAAAAGCTGTGAAAAAACTGATTACATTTACTAATGCACTGATGGCTTACATTTTTTCAGACTTAAGAATTCCCCACAGATCTATCCAAGTTCAACCCTTGAAAGGCTTAGTTGGTTAGTATATGATGATGTGAATACAGTTCAAACTGACTACAAAGCAAAATTGCAATGGCTAAACAAATGTTGGATAATGCTGCATATTAATAGAGATCATAATACAGGATACATACAGAATCAGTTATCACAGACTTTCCTACTTCCAATTAGCCTAGACTAGTAATGTATACCTATGCTGCTCCCAACATCCATTCTTCCACTCCTGTCAAATGTGTTGCCTCTACCTTGGCAGGTTGCACACTGTCACTATCTCCTCAGGACCACCAACAGCATTCTCCCTTTTTCTGTAGTGGGAAGTACCTTCTGCTTTTTATGTCTAGATCTTTCACAGAAAAGATCCACAGCAGAGCTTTTGAAGCCCCCTTGAATATAAAATCTTTCTCTAGAACTCAGTTATCTCTTTCCTGCAATTCATAGCCCTGCTGGGACACACTGTGATTAAAGGATGAACATGTAGATTTTAATCCCTCTTATCAGCATCAATTCCTGTCTTTCATATATTTACTTCCTATATTCTCACTCCAATAGTCCATTGATACAACTGATAGATTTAATAAATAGCCTAGTGTTCTTTACCATTTTACCATGTAATCAACTTAAATTGCTTGTCTATTAAAAAACTAAGTACCCCAAGCCCTTTGATCCTTATTACCCTCCACTGTACCCACTAAAAATTTTCATCCTAATTTAATCCATCTCTTACCTAATCACACTTGCCCTTCAGCAGATGGAAAGAAAATAAACATAAACCAACCAATCTCACATTAACTATGTTAGCATAAATCCCAACGAATTCTCTGTACTTCCTGGAAAATTTACTATACCACTGCACAAATCATTTTCTCACACTGAGATTATTTTATATCTTCTCTCTTATCCAATCATCAACACCTTTTATGCCCAATGCCTACTAAATATGAATCAGAAAATCTGCCTTTCCTTTTATTTCCATTACTGGATGTACCAACCTACTTGCATCCATTCACACATTGTCTGCATTCTCCCTTGGTAAAATAGTTGGCCTATATTAGGTGCTCTGACATGAAGCCAACTCCTCCATTGGAACAGTAAAATTCTTTCCCTCTTGTCTTTTTAAAAGAACCGTCTACCTCACACTTTTGCATGATCAATTTTTCCTTTCTACCAGGTCATCCCAATCATCACAGAGGCATGCTGCCATTTTTCTCATCTTAATAAAAAAGAAAACACTTTTCATGACCAATAATTTCCTCATTTCCATGACTATGGTTTCCCCATTGTCCTTTTTTATTGAAAATATCCTTATATGATATGCTGATACTTCCTGTTTTCAAGTCCGCTCATTTCAGAATATCTCCCCACCACTAAAGATTAATATGAAATTGTTCTGTTTAAAACTGTATTACTTATTTCTACTAAATATGACTGCATAGTTTGCATAAGTTCAACTTTTCTACTAAGAACAAAAAATCTTAATAAAGAAACATCCTTTGAAGGAGTTAGAGAACTATCAGGGCATCCAGAATTTGATATACAAGATCCAAGAGAGAAGGAAAGCACATTGCTTTTCTACTGAGTTACATGAAAATTGTTAACTAATGCAGGGTTATAAGGGCAAGAAGTGTAGGGTAGAATAGGAAGTATCAGGCTAAAGTGCTAAGCAGAGCTAAAGGAAGTTACATAGCACTTAGGAATTTAGCAAATGCCAAAGAATGTCCCTGGCTATAAAGTAAAAATTTAGTTTCGGACCATGAAGAACAATCTAAAGAAAAAGGGCAATCCAGTAATAGACCAACCTTCACTAAGACTAAAACCAGCTTCATATTGATGCATTAAAAATTGAGATGAAGGGAATGTATTTCTATTCCATTTTGTCAGAAAGAATCAAAAATCACCTTTGAAGAAAGATAAAATCATCTTGATTCCTAAATTTACCCAAAATTATGTACAACAAACGAAACTTAGGAGGTTACCAAGGACACAGAAAAATATATTAACAAAGTGTATACAATGCTGTGTCCTAAAGACTATTTTTAATAGCAAAACAGGAAGGAAAACACCTTAAAATCCAATTATTAGATGTCTAGGCAAATTAACTATGTTAACCCACTTGGGGGAGTACTATGAAGTTATAAAAAGGGACAAAGATTATCTTTCTATATTTTTGCAGCATATCTAGAACATATGGTTTACATAAACAAAAACACTAAGAAAATTATGCATAGTATTATTCCATTCAACTCAAAAATATAAAAATAATCTCAACTAATAAAACAGTTTACAAAGAAGTTATAGAAATAGAAAATAGACATTTACTACGCCTTTATTTTTATATTTAACTTTGAAACCATGTATAATTTTTTATCTAATTATAAAATTCAATAAATAACAAAATATATGTGAAGTAAAGCAGCCAAATTCTATGAATGACTTTAAAGTACAATAATTTTACCATAGTTACTGTTACAATTTGGACCTATATTGTCCCCCAAAGGTCATGTTTATATGACATGCCCTTTACCTGGTGGTGGTGTCCTGTGAGGTACTGAAACTTTGGAAGGCAGGCCTTTGGAGCCCAAGACTCAGCTCTTTCTGCTTCCTGCTCTAGAAGATGTAAGGTTGTCTGTCTGCCAGAGACCCTGCTACCTGCTGCTGCCATGCCTACCCATCCACCATTATGGACTGATTCTCTAATCATGAGCCCCTAGCGAATATCTATTCCTCTAAGTTTGTTGGGTTGGTTTTTCTGCTACAGTGACAACAGCTGACTAACACAGAAAGTTGGTACCACAGAGTGGGGTCACTGCTGTGAAGAAACAGAAATGTAACTATGGGGTTCCTAGGGCTTTGGAACTTGTTTTGGGGAGCTTGGAAGAGTTTGGAGATGCTGGAGAGTGAAACCCTGGAGGGCTTGAGCCATGGTTCTGGAAAGAGTAATGAAGACAAGAATGTCACTGCTGATAGAAATGCAGAAGGAGCTCACAACATTTTAGAGGAAAATGAGGACTCTTGGACACTGGATTAGAGCTAATCCATATTACATTCTAGCAAAGAAGTTGCCTGCATTTTGTCCACACCCTAAAGAATTGAGTGAGGCTGAATTTAAAAGTTATGTACTAATTAGCTTGATGGAGGAGATATGACAAGGGCAATCAGTTGTAGTGAGCATGCCTTGGTTACTGCTTGATGTAGTCAGCAAGATTTATGGAAAAATAGAGCAAAAGGCACAGAAAAGTACTCTGAAAAAAATGTGCAATTTAAAGAACGAAAAAGCCATGGCTTGTCTAATGATACCGTGAACAGGACTGATTTGGGCCAGCAGAGCTTAATTGTTAAAGAGACAAGCCTCAAAACTGCACACTGGCGCAAACCTGTAATCCCAGCAAACCCGGAGGCAGGAAGATCACAAGTTCGAGGTCACATGCATCCTGTGTAATTTAGCGAGACCCTGTCTTAAAATACAAAAGTAAAAAATGGGCTGAGGGTGCAGCTCAAAGGTTGAGTGCTTGCAAGAAGCATACATGAGACCCTGGGTTCAATGCCCCAGTACGAGAGAAAGGGGGGGGGCTCAATAAAGGAAAGTCTTGACCTATTTGCTTGAAATTCCCTTGGAGTACAAGAATCGGACAGACCCCTCCCACCTGAGACTTCAGGGTTGAAGACTAAAAACCCATTTGAAAAGGGAATGCCTGAAAAGAGTGCCTCCCATATGCCCTACTGCAAAGGGGCCATGTAGGGAAGTGATTACTCAGCCTGGGCACACAGAGGTTGCCACTGCAGCTATGGTTTGCAAGAGTGAAGCTACCTCTTGAGCAGGAAGCAAAAGTTGGTGACATCCAAGGGGTGCTGGTCTTGCAGGCATGCAGAATGCAAGAGTTAAGGGTCTATGGAGTCTACCATCAAGGTTCCAGAGGATAGCCTGCAAGGCCAGGCAATGTGTACTGTAGGACCCCAAATTAGGATCTTCGAGGAGAGAGGCCCCATAGAGACACCAAGACGTGGATCGATGCAATAAGCAAGAGGCTTTTATTTCTGGCGCCAAGGTCAACCCTCCATAGAGTCTCCCTAGCAAGGGAAGGAAGGCGGACCCTGAAGGAGAGGGGCTTGGGGTTTTTATACAGTTTAAGAGGTGGTGGGAGGGCACCAGGAAACTTGTTACTTTCAGGGCGGGATTCTGGAAAGTTTCAACCGTCTGGGTCTGGATGTCCTATGGCCAGTACATTTTTGTAGTTAATCTGTTTATCTCGAATTTCCTGCCTAGTTCCTCTTTAGAGAGCTCCCCTCCCCCCCACAGGTCAGGAAATTGAAACTTGAGCAGACTTAATTATACAGAAACTTTAAGCAAGCATTGTAAAACTTCAAGTAAACATTTTGAATTGTTAGTGACCTCCAAACGTTCATAGGGAGGGGGAGGAGAAGGTGGTAGCGTTCTTCAGTACCAGGGTTGGATGCCTCAAAGAGGCCTTGAAGGGCTGAGGCACAAAGCTTTGAAAATGCAGCCTAAGCAGCATTGGAGACTCCAGGATGTTGGAGATACCAGCACTGTGAAATGTCTGCCAAGGAAAGCTGCCAGCAAAGATGAAGCCAGTTCAGGAGGTCTGTTTGTGCTGCAAATGAGGCCACAGAGGCGGAGCCACACAAGCCTGTTCAAGTTCAGATAACACCAGATACCAGGTGATTTGAGTATCAGACGTGAGACTTGAACTGATAGTTTGTCCAGTGGGATATTGGTCTTGCTGTGGACCAATCTTTCCTTTCTATGCCCCTCATTCCTCTCTTTTGGAGTGGAAAAGCTTACTCTGTGCCATTATATGTTGGATGTGTGCAACCTGGTTTTGTCTTACAGGGTCCCATAGCTAAGTTTACCTTGAGTCTCAGTGGAGACTTGAGCTTTTGAACATTGTTGAGACTGCTAAGACTTTGGGCATTCTTGAAATTGGACTGAATACATTTTGCATTATGAGATGGTCCTAACTTTTGGGGGCCAGGGTTGTGTGTTATGGTTTGGACATAAAGGTCACATTGTTTGGTCCCCAGCTGGTGGTGCTGTCCTGGGAGGTTGTAGGACTTTTGAGAGGCAGCCTTTGGAGGAAGAAGCTCCCTGGGGGAGGGCCTTTGGAGATATTCAAGAACAATGAAGTTCACTAGCTCTCTTTGGAGGATGCTGTGGAACCAAAATTATTCTGAATCTGGTAAAGGGAATGATTCAACCATGTTACCTGCTTCTTTTATGAGCTGTTGTTTTAAGTAATACTATAAATGATGAATGGGAGAAGGACCTGGCAACCCCCTCCCAAAAATCAATCTGCCATTGAAAACCCTATGAACAGCAGAGAAGCACTGACAATAGTGTTTCCCCTGTTATACAGAGGGTCACTATGAGTCGGATACCGACTCGACAGCACCTAACAACAACAACAACATAAATGATGAAAGGAAAATACCCTGTGTAGATCTTATACTAATGATAGCAAGGAAGCAGAGTTCAGTAGCCTGAAGAATACTTGCAGGACCCCAAATGTCAGTGTTTAAACATCCACAATTTACTACAGGAATAGGATACGATCTACCAAAGTCATTAAAAGTTGGTATATGCATTGAAACTAAGCCCTTTCTTGAAGCAAGCAAGTTCAAAGAAGCCAGGTGCACCATCACTTATGAAATGGTCTTGAAAAAATAATAAATCTGAAGCTGAACTAGCCTGTCTCAATTTTACTACCACCTTTTGGAAAACAAAGTGACATGATAAATAACTATGTTGATACAATCAAGCCAAATACTACTTTTATAAAACTCTGCTGGAAAAAGAACACACAGCCTATTTTCTTCAACTTAAGATATGAAATAAAAATGTAGTACTACAAATTAAATAGATTTAAGATCATATCAACCAATTAGGATTTATGGATGTCAGTTTGATCTGGTATAAATATACTAATAGTTAAAATTATATATAGAAATTGAGGAAATCCAAACACTGAATGGATATGCAATTACTTAAGAAAATTATATTTTTTAAAAAAAACTATCTCATACTATTTTGGAGTATTAATATTAAATGAGACAATATATATGCATACCCCCATCTACTATCAGCACTAAATAGAATGAGATTACTATTATTTTAAAGTCAGAGAATATACTCACCTTCATAAGTCCTTTCTATCTTATTAAGATTGCTTAAACCATGCTATTTAAGGATAAATAACAGAAAGTTTAAAAATATGCTAGGCTGCTGTTCACAACTTCATTTTTAATAGTAATAACAGTTTCACTTCTTCCTAACTTCCATATAGCCTCCCTCAGATTTAAATCCACAAGGGCAACAAATTTTTACTTGTTTAACAATTTAACAAATCATTTTTTTCTTCCTATGTTCAGAGAGAACAATTGTGTAGAATCTTAAACTAGTGATGACATTGAGATATTTTTAAAGTGATAATGATCTTTTTGTATAATTTGAAAAATTCCACTTGGTAATTTATTTTGTTCAATTTTTCATGCAGAGAAAAAATCTTTGCCTAAAGATGAACATTTAACATGGCCTGAGTTACCATTATGCCTGTGGAAACCTATAGAACAAGTTCTTCCCTCATGTAAAATAAATTGTTTTCATGTGAAGGAAATATTTCTTGTAAAGAAGAAATATTCATATATCTCTTATGTGAAGTAACACTTCAGACACACTATTGTGATTTTATGGACAGTGTATAAATAAATAGATTTTGTACAATAAAAAGAATTGAAAATACATTCTTTACTTCTGAGTTAGGTTTAATCACTTTGTCTTCCTTAAGATAAAATGGATGGGAAAACATGAAATACTGTCAGTCTAGTTTGTTTTCTGAAAGAATACTGTATCAAGAGTGTAATCAGATTTCAAAATTTCATTAAAATACTATAAAACAGGACCCTAATCTGATATCCGGGTGGATTTTTATCTATTAAAGACATGAAAGGAAGTTTCATTAATAATCCAGGTACTAGACTCTAAAATATCTCCCAAGATCTCAGCTTTCTGGTGCAAACAACATGTATAATCCCTGCAAGTGGATGTATGATGGATTTTTCTTCTATAAGTAGGTTGTGTTCTATGACAGAGCTGACTTGAAGAAAGAGAGATTATCTAGATGGCCCTGGTCTAATCTCAGGAGCCCTTTAAACTGGGGTCTTGAGGTCAGAGTACTGCAGAGATTTGAACAGCAAAGAAAATGTCTCCATTTCTAGATTTGAAGGTGGTAGTTGCTGCACTGCAGGGAGAGAAAGTCACCTATAGGCATTCAAAGTGACCACCAGGAGCAGAGGCTAACTCCTCACCTCTAGCCAGGAAGGTACTACATTCTACCAAGCTAAGTGTGCATGGAAGAGAACTCTGAGCTCTATATGAGAATGGAGACAGTAGACAACCTGCTTTCAGGCACATCGTAACCTGAACAGAACCCTGACCACACATAACTGTAAGCTAATCAATGGGTGTCATTTTAAGCGAATCAGTTTGTGAAAAATTGTTGCACCAAATTAGAAAATGCAGCAGGTAAGACATAAATAAAAATGTGCACTAAAACTCTTATGAAACAAAACTTTGTTTCAAAAAATATCTGTAAGGTAGTATATTTTCAAATATATTTAGATTTGAAAATTATAAACAAGCAGTTTTCTCTGTATAAAATTCTGAGGATTGGCATATGCCTGTAATCCCAGTGACTCAGGAGGCAGAAGCAGGACGATCATAGATAGAGGGCAGAGGCACCCTGCATAACTGAGACTCTGACTCAAAATCTTAAAAAAAGTACAAAATGGGCTAGGGGTGCAGTTCAGTGGTAGAGCAATTGCAAAGCATGAGTGTGGCCCTGAGGTCAATATTCCCAATACCTCAAGAACAAAAACCTCTGGGGAGGTATATTTGGCAAAGGGACAATTATAGCAATTCTGATTGTCTGTGAAGGGCAGCTGTATGATTTCAGAGACTTTTGAAGGAGACCACTTCCTAGGCAAAGCTATAGGTTACATTTTTCTGAATTGCTTCCTGGGAATCTCAACGTTTGAACTTTCTTCCTTAAGGTTTAATTTTCCTTGCAGAGGTTGGTAGTTACTGGTTAAGATCAAAAGGTGAACTGACTGGGTGTGCTGTGTGCTAGTGATTTATGGCAGGTTGAATGTTTCTCTTGAGGCTCTAGGGTGATATCTCGGAGTAAGATATTACTTTGTTATTTGTTGCATTTTCCAAATGCCACGAGGTAGGCATCTAGTAGGTAAAGTTCCTGGACAGGGGGTCTATCTCTTAAGAAGTTTCAATGCAAACGTAAAGTTTTGCTTAGGCTATCTTCAAGAAAAAAATTAGATGGTGAGATGCTCTTTAAATCAGGGCTTCAAAACCAATGAAAGATTGAGTTCAGTTTCTGGTGCAGATTCAATATACTAAAATTTGGAGGGTTCAGGTTCAGTTCAGGTTTGGGTTTAAAATTTTAATCCTATGTATATAGGCAGATGAATATTTTTTCAATTTAGAGAATAATAGAATCGATAATAGTACTCACATGTGCACGTGCATGTGGGCTTGCGCACACACACACACACACTAAAAGCTGCATTCAAACCCAACTTTTCACTGGATTCTGGTTCAAATTCAGAAAAAAGTTTTCAAAAATACTTGAACTGGAGTGGGTTCAGGGTTCAAGTTCTGTTTGAAGCTTTGCTATCTACACACCAAATTTAAACCCAAACTCAAACTGAACCCCCTAAATTTTAACGTATTGATCCCACACCTTAACCTGATCTCAATTTTTCCCAGGTTTGAAGTTGTGCTTTAAACACCTTTCCAGACTATTCAGTCAGCTAAAAAATTGTTTCTAAAGTATACAGAAAGGACACAAGGGTTTTTTGAGGACAAGGATTTATCTTGGTAGTCATCTCCAGCATTGGCCATCTAGATGCAAATGATTTTATGGGATATTAATAATTTATTTTCAAGTATAGTTTATATCCTGGTACATAGATAATTGTACTTCTGCTTTGGAGTATATCAGTGGTCATATAGGAATATGACTTTTCTTCTAAAGATAAAACTTATTTCAGTTAGTAAAGCTTATTTTTATTAGAGTATACAGAGGGACACATCCATATGTTTAACTTTTATGTCCATCTCATTTTCCTGCAGTTCTCCTTTGAGTCTACTGAAGTATTTTGTCCATAAGTTTTTCCATGTTATTCCTGATTTCATTCAATATATGTTTAGAATATATTTATGGCCCCAAATACACTGTCCACCCATTCCCTTTTCTTTCCACATTGCCTACCTATAACATCATGTATAATTCTCATCATATATGGTCATATATATGCCAAGTGGAGGCCATTACACTGTGAGATAGCAATCAAATTTTACTTGATACTTTCATAATTGTTTTACTGTCAACAAAAGTATCACAGCCTGGGTTTAGTTTTGAATTGTCTCTACATTTTCTGCCTTAGATTTGAGTCCACAGGTGTACTTTGTCCTGAAATATGTTTTGTTCTGTGACCAGCAGTCTACAATGGACATATGGTTGATTACTAAGACATGCTTTTATATAATGATAATACTAGCTAGTAACCCCAAAAGACTATATGGAAAGTATCTTTGGGCTTTAAGTCAATCTCTAAAGTCTCCCACCATGTTGTTGTTAGGTGATGTTGAGTCAGGTCTAACTTATAGCAACTCTATGTGCAACAGAATGAAACACTCCCTGATATTAGGACAGGCACATGATCTTTTTTTTTTTCATCTTTAAGCCCACTGTTGCAGCTACTGTATCAAGCTACCTAGTTGAGGGTCTTCCTTTTTTTGTTGACCACTCTCCCAAATATGGTGTCTTTCTCCAGGGATTGGTCCCTCCTGACTACATGTCCCAAATATGTAAGACACAGTCTAGCCATACTGGCTTGCAAGGAGCACTCTGGTTGCACTTCTTGTAGGACAGACCTGTGGGTTCTTTTGGCAGTCCATGGCATCATAGCCTTTAGCAAATGAACCCAAAATCTCAGTTTCCTAATCTGTAACTTTTCTACCTTAGAGGCAATTTTGTAGTCTTAATAATATGTGAATCACTTTGAGATCCACAGATGAAAAGCCTTGGTAAGTGCTGAGGATTGGTTTAATTATACCATAGGGGGCATTTGGGTTTATATTGTAAAGCATACATATTTATAGCTCTTTTATTTTAATACTTGTTATTTTAGCTGAAGAAACTATTTTTACTCTGAAGACATCTATTTTCTTGCTAATAATTTTTAAAGAAATAGTTTACTATAATAGTTAAACCCAAAGGTCAAACATGCTTCACACAGAAAAGAGATGTATGTATTCTCAAGCCTTTCTATAAACATAGCATATGTGATTAGTGCTTTACACCTTCTTAACCCATCGATGGAGAGATTTATTTTTGTAAAGAGCCTTAAATGGGCCAAACTGTCTATAATACTCTAACATTCTGCCCTGCATGTTCATAAAGAAGTGGTGCTAGAGAAAGTGTGTTGTTTTCCTAATTTCTTCAACCTCATTTTATAGTCTTTGTGAAAAAGATGGTTCCAAGTACCTGTTTCTCATATAATTCCCATGCAAAACACATCTTTTACATGGAATTTGATAACACACCAGACATATAAAAACCAACTATAGTTCCAACTCTGTAGCATCTCAATCTATCTAAGCAATCAGAATATAAATAGATCATTTAAATACAGCTAGTTCTATAAAAGTGGTTTTAACACAATGCTATCAGGTCTCATAGGAGAGAGAAATTCTCTTCCTTTGCTGTCTGCAAGAATTTCAAAGAGGAATTTATATTTGTCCTTGAACTTGAGAGAGAAGTTCACTAGGTGTTAAGGAAAAGAGGCATCATATGGCAGAATTAAAAATTATCTGCAATTGTGTTTAAATTTAGAAAAATTTCACAAACTTATTAGGATCTGAAGGATTTTATATGGTTACACCATCCCCTATGCTTTACTCTCATTACACCTGACATATGAGTCTAGGCACTCACACAGATACAATGTAACTCAAAAGCAATCATATGTAGTAGCTTACCATGAGTTTTTCTTTCCCTCCTACTTCACTGCAAGGCCTATGCTTCATGATGGAGTCTGAAATGCTATTGTTTTGGTCTACAGCCACACTTGCTATTAACAATGTCCACATAAACAAGTCCTGCATATAGGAAGTCCATATAGGAGGAAAGTGGAGTCTCTGAGAAAAACTTTCCTCCTTGATAAAAAGAGGTAAAGACATGAGTGCAAATAAAATCCCTTATCTACTGGACATGGGTTATGTGCAGATGTGACATCTACATTACCTGTATATTGCTATGAGGTAATAATGATGAGAATGAAAAAATTGGTACTCAAAATAGAAGATTATTTTGGCAAGAGCCTGAGTATTTAATGGCATCATTAAATGTCTAAACCAATCCCAGAAACCCTTCTCTCCACACTTTTTGGTAAGATAACTATTGTACTTGCTGTCAAAATTACACTGATATACAATATTACTATGTCTATAATTCTCTATAATAACTTACCAGGTAATTTATGATATTAATAACAAATGGTTTGTTACATTTTAGAGCATGCACTTCAATATATAGTATCTAGAAATGTGAATACCTACTATTTTTGAAGAAACATTTTTATTATACAATATTTACAGATCCTAAGAATACCAGATTACTTTTAGTTCATTTGATTGGTTGACACACAAACAATGGCAATGGAAACACCTTGATTGCTAGAGACAACTCACAAAACCAAAATGACATGACTTATGAATCTACAGTTTATTGCAGGAACAGCATTAAAGCCAGGCTGTGCATCACAACTAAAGACTGGTTCACAGTAAGTCTGAGGAGGCCATTCTCCAACTTCTGTGATGGCTATACCAAAATGCCTTTTCTCTCAAGAACTACTGATGTGTACACAGAGCATCTTAAAACCAGGGAGCCCAAAATGGAGTCTCAGCTGGGGCTCCTCATACTCTGCTGTTCACACAGGATATATTCTTGTTATGTAACCACTTCTAATGTCAGAGCCCTCTGGATATCCCACTGGGGATGGTTAGGAGTGTGTGTCTCCCTTAAACCAAGTGTAAACTATCAATCTCTATGTACTCAGTAAATAATGCTGAAGAGTTGCTACAAACTGTCCCAAAAGTCCCCTTAGACCCATGGTTAAAAGCCAACACTCAATATGTTTCATGATTTAACCATTGGTCAGTGTTGAGCACATCCATTTCTTATTCCAGCAAAACAACTGAAGCCAATTTCAGACTTGCTAGAATTAACTTCCACAGCTCAGGTGACATGACAATCTCCACAATTAATAATTTTACCTAAGACAATTATTTGTGCCAAAAATTCACATCTGTAAACAATA
>VMDO01031715.1:0-19765 GCA_007922755.1 Pedetes capensis
ATTTTCCAAAGTGTTATCCATAATTTGTTGTGATCCACACAATCAAATGCTTTTGCGTAGTCAATAAAACATAGATAGACATCTTTTTGATATTCTCTGCTTTCAGCTAATATCCACCTGACATCAGCAATGATGTCCCTAGTTCCCCGCCCTCTTCTGAATCCTGCTTGATTTTCCGGTAATTCCCTGTCTATATATATAAGGTAGCCTATGTAATTTAGTGAGACCCTGTCTCAAGATGAAAAATAATTTAAAATGGGCTAAGGGTGCAGTTCAGTGGCAGAGAACTTGCAAAGTATGTTCAAGGCCCCGAAAACCCTCCAATACTGAAAAAATATATAAATAACTTAAAAACACTTTTATTATCTCACAGATTGTATGCAACAAGAGTTGAACAACTCAATTGGATTCTCCTGTACTTAGGGTCTCAAAAGTCTACATGCAAAGTGTCACCCCATACTAGATTTTCATCAGAATCTCGCCTCGTATAAGATCTACTTCCAAACACTGTCAGCTTGTGGACAGGATTTATTTTCTTGCAACTATAGGATTCATGACAATAGCTTCTTCGAAGTCAGGGAAGGAAAGAGAAATTCTAGCAAGAAAGATGCTAGTGTTATTGTTGTTAGGTGCCGTCGAGTCAGGTCCAACACATAGCAACCCTATGTACAACTGATGAAACATTCCCTGACATTGTGCCAGGCACATGATCTTTTTTATGTTTAAGCCCATTGTTGCAGCCAGTAAGTCTACCTAGTTGAAGGTCTGCCTTTTTTCATTGTCCCACCACTCTCCCAAACATGATGTCCTTCTCACATACGTATTGTTATTTTTATTATGTAAACTTTCTCTTTTTTTTTTTGCATTCTATTGGTTAGAAGCATGTGGTGTGTCCTTTCCACAATGAAAGTGAGAGGACTAAACAAGAACATGAACAGCAAGAGATGAGAATTATTCTGTCATCTTAAAACCTGTCCACCAGTGTCTCAAAGAATAGATGTAGAAAGCATAAAGTAATACTTGTCATGTGGGAAACATTATTTTATTGAATTCAAAATAATTTGCATATATCACTCAGTCTTAATGGTTCTATGAAGTAACACGTGTTCACTTTCTATATAGGCAAATGAAAATTCTAACTTTTTCAGATTCCAAAACTAGCAACTGAGCTAGAATTTGGAACTTTCAAGTTTCAACCTCTAGTTGATACTTCTGTGGTATCAGCTTCAAATACAAATACTATAAAGTTGAAACTTTTGTTTTTTGAGATGGCGTAGGGATGCGGCCTAGAGAGGCAGCTTGCTTCAGGGCCTATCTGGCCCACCTGGAGGTCTGAGACTCATTCCCAGGGCAGTAACATCTGAGCTACATTCGGGGGCTTTTGGGTGGCAAGCTTGACAAGATGGCCCGGTGTCCAATTGCCCTCCTCAGACCCCTCAATACCTGATTGGCCATTCTTCAATTACCCAAAAGCTCCCCATTGGCCTGTTAAGGAACATCCCATATTTGGTTCCCCTTTTGATGACCCATTTGTGTCTCCCACCTGAACCAATCACCCCTTGATACATGACAATCTATGATTGGTCCTTATGGGTATATAAGCATGGTGTAGAGGGCTGTCAGAGTCCACACCATCAACCATGTAAAGAGAAAGGGTCCATGCCACTGACCCGAGTGAGAGAGCTCCAATAAAGAGCTGCCTAACACCCAGAGAGTCTGAGTTGTCCTTCGGAGCTGAGAAACAAGGAGCCACTGTGGGCGTAAATCTCTGAGCCTGGCTTTCTCAAAGCTTCTCAGAGTAACCGTGGATGTAAGCCTCCTTTCCGGGCGGCAAGGCTCTCAAGCAATTCTCACCAGCCAGCAGGTCTCTAGCACCTGGAGCATTGCTCCCTACTGCCAGAGCAAGTCCAGAGACAGACAGCGACCCGCAAGCCAGGTTTAAATACTAAAACCACTAGATATGCATCTTCTAAGTATAAGTTAACTACTGAAAATGAATCAATCTCTTGATTCATTGGTATATAATTAAAGCACATTCATATCTTGATCTGTCACGAAGTCTTCAGTCACATAAACTCAAAGATTTTGTGGACTTGGTTCCATTTCTCTTTTGCAGATACTTGAAGCTGATCTTAGCACTCATTTCAGTTTTCTAAAGATCCACATAGAAATGCTCATCTTTAATTTATCCTAAAAAGAGAGAAAGAGAAAGCAAGAACACTTCCTCATGACCGTAAGAGTCAGTCGGCTTTGGCACTAATGGCTAAGCAGTAACTTTTAAACTCCAATGGTGCTGTGTTTTTGGTTTTTATTTTATTTTATTTTATTTTATTTTATTTATTTATTTTGCAGTACCAGGGGTTGAACCCAAGGTCTCGGGCTTGCGTGCTTTATAAGTGCTGGACCACTGAGTTGCCGCCTCTAGCCCATTAGTTTTTATTTTTTGAGACAGGGTCTCACTAAATTACGCAGACTGCCTCTGGTCTCAAACTTGTCATCCTCCTGTCTCTGCCTCCCTAGCCGCTGGGATTACAGGCATGCGCCACCATGCCTGGCTTTGGCGCTGTGTTTTTTCTTTGCTATCATTCTCCACTAGGTACCCTAATATAAACAATCTTCATTATTATAGGTTTTGTCCTCTACAAAGACATGCCCTTGGATTAAAAAGCCACATTTTTAAAGCAGAGAAAATACAGATGCTTCCACTTGCCCATTCATATTATTTCACACAGCAATGACATTAGCCTTTTGGCAGTATATGCCACATTAGCAATCTGAGTGTTTTTTGAATCAAAGTTGAAATTTGTAGTGCTTCTAATGTGTAATGAAGTTGCACATTTTTACCATGTACTCGCTGAAGCATATGGGTTTTATAATTGAGCTCAAGAGATTGTATTTTGAATTCACTTCTGTTCTAACAAATATCTACATATACCAATGCTTCTGTCCCCATTTGGAGACACAATTTGAGACATTTCAGTCATCTGTGACAGAGTGTAGCTATGCTTTCATTCTTCTGTTAAAAAATTAAAGTCATGATAACTTAATTACATAGAATATCATTACTAAATCACAAATAGTTTATATTATACCCAAATATGGTCATTTAAAAAGAATTACATGCTAATATGAACTGCCAGTGTTTAGAACCAGTGTCATTGGAAAAACATGCTTAATATTTTTTTAGGAAACATGGAATTTAAGAGCTTTGGCCTAGTTATTATGTTATTGTTTTAATCAACCAAGCTACCAAATAAATAGTTATATTTATATGGATGTTTACACTCAGTAGCAAGTATTTCCAGATTTTACTGAAAATACTAGTTCTAATGTGTTCTATTTTTATTGCAATTGAATATAGCTGAATCACATCCACTACAAAATAGAAGTTCTAAAATACATTAAATCATTTTAGACAGTCTTTGAAGGTTTTAATTAAAGTTAAACCTTTGATTAACTTTATACTTAATGGTTGTCATCTATGCACAGTATAATTTCAAGGGCTGTGATAATGCAAGTTAAATTTAAAAGAATATTGCGTTTATTTATCTATGTATTTTGCATTTACTCTATGCTCATGTAGAGATATTCATACATATTTTTCTCACATATAATCAAACCATTAATTGGGGAAGCATTCTAACAGTAGTATTCTAAACAATGATAAGAAACTAATGCCAAAATGATTAAGACCATGAAATGAATATTTTCAATTTAAAATTGTTTCCTAGAAAGTCACTTTTAGGATTGTATGATAGTTCATTAAGAAACAAATGGAGTATATATTTGTTATTTCAAGATGAAAACATAATGATCACTAAAATTTATTAAGCATTTACTTCTCTAAGTGTTCATTTCTATGCTAATACTGTATGTGTTAATTTATTATATCTTTGCAACCCTATAAGGGAAGTACCATTATTTTCCTAATTTTACAAAAGACCAATCAGAGGCATAGGAGAGCTAAATGACTTCTAAAGAGGAAAAGCTGACATTCCGCCCCAGGAATTCTGGCTTTTAATGACTGACCTGTGTCATCTTCAAGACATCAGCCCAGATTTGATGTAGTCTTCTAAAGACAACTTAGTCTTCTCAAGAAAATGGTTCTTTGAATTAAAAGCATGAAATTCATGTTTGGTCTTAACATCTGTTGAATTGTATAAAAATGTACAAATGTCTATCATACAACATTCTTACATAAACTTAAAATTTCCACACTGGTTCTTTTGCTTGAGTACTGTTTCCTCAAAGACCACTCGTATCAAAAATCCATTTCCTTCATGTTCAACTCCACTTCTCTGCCCCATGCCCGCTGTAATGGCAATAGATATCCTTTAATTGCTTAGCCAACTATTTGGTGTAAACAATTATATTTATTAAAATAAGCAAATTGATTTTCTGTCTATAAGCAAAGGCATTTGAAATCTATATGTTTCTTGGTCAAAGGTTATGTCAATAAAATACTCAGTAAAGTAGAGATTTGGAAATCATCCAATTAACTTGATCAATAGAGACAAACTCAGTATGTTAAATCCTAAAGGTTTCTTCCTCTTTTGAATGACTGCAGACTATATTGATACAATTAACCAGATAATCACCACATCTCACTACTGCTGTTGTTCCAAGTTTCAATCCTCAGTGGTATAAATAATTACAGACGTGGCAGATTTCCTCAAATTGTGACCCTTTCTCTAGAGTTAGCAAATGGTTGAGAAGCAAAGCAATGTAAAAGAAATCTGTATTTTAACCAAATTACAACAAATTACTCTAATGAACTACTTTACTTTGCATATAAGAACATATCAAGATGATAATTCTAGATCTCTTTAATATTAATATTCAATTTTAACAGTTTCTAATAAATGCAGGTATTTGCATGAGAAATTTTGATACCATCTATTTCATGTGATCTAAACTTCATTTTGTTCAGGATGTAAGTAGGAAATCAAAGAACTGAATGTCAAACCAATTTTAAAATGTTGACCTACTTAACAGCTATAGCAGTAACCAGAAATTGCTCCATTCCATTCTCAAGGGTTTTGACACACTGACCATATTTAAGAGGGCTCCCCATGCCTTGTTTTATGATAATATTGTGACTCATTAGAGGTCATGTTGTGTGCTGTGAGCAAATACAAATGATATGTAATGAAGAATTTACTGTTATTCTATTAATAGCTTCCTTTTCCTAGGGAAATAGAAAATAAATTGCCAATTCACTTATTTTAAGCCATAAGCTATTATACTTAACAACAGAGAAAATACTTGCCTATTAATTCCTCATTTCAGACACTTTGGAGCTCAAATTCTTAAAAATCAGTTATAAGAGTGTTAATCACCTATTAATGAATGTACAAATCAGCATACTAAATGTTAAATATCATGGAATGACCATACTCAGAAAACTCTACCAATAAGCAGCAAAAGAGGCAGGCAAGTCCTGTTTTGCATGTATTCATGACTGTTGTGGTTTGTTGTTAGGTGCTGTTGACTCATAACAACCCTACGTACAACAGAAGGAAACTCTCTCCGACACTGTGTCATGCCAAGCAGTATGTCAGTGTTTCTTGGCTATTTGTAGGGTTTTGAGTCGTGGATTGTTTCAGGAGTGGATTGCCAGGCCCTTCTTCCTAGCCAGCAGCACCTAGTATTCCCGAACAGAACCCCACCCAAGGACTAACCAGGCCAAATCTGCTTAGCTTCCGAGATCAAGTAGGATCAGAGGCCAGGGTTCTATGGCTGCAGTGGTGTTCATGATGTTGTTGTTGTTGTTAGGTGCCGTCGAGTCAGTATCCAACTCATGGCGACCCTCATAGGGTTTTCAATGGCTGAGTGCTTCGGGATTGCCTTGGGAGCGGATTGCCAGGCCCTTCTCCCATTTTTGCGGTGCTGGGAATTGAACTCGGGGCCTTAGAGACTGCAGCGCAGCGCTCTACCCACTGAGCTAAACCCAGCCCAGGTGTTCATGATACTGTGTGATATTTTATACCATAAGCTGATTCATACCTATTGAAAGAGCTGATCCATTCCCAGAAAATGACAGTACTTAGCAAATGTGAAGAAATCCAGTATGAACTTTCTGGACCTATTAATGTGCTAACTAGCTTTGGATGCCTTCCTAATTACTTCTTAATGTTTTGCACAAGTCAAAACCTGCTAATACATCTGTCTAATGCATGATTGGCTATAAATATATTATATATATATGTATTTATAAAATATATAATATATATAAATTTTAGGATACAGAGAGAACACATAAATATGGATTATATAATATTAAATGTAATTTAATATGAAGTTATTTACTCTATAGAACTAATGGGATTTGCAAAGTACTCATGATTCTTTTTTTTTTAAATGAAGTCCAATTTGAGGCCTGTTTTCTGTTTTTACATTTTTGCTTTGTACCAGAATAATATCCAAAAATACCATGTGAATCTTCCATCTGTTCTCTTTTAAGCTTAAAAGCAGTTTCTCTTAATGATATTTATACCCCATTAAGTTATACAGACACCTTACTTTTTTGCTTCTGTATTGTCTGCCTCATACATATAAGTAATTCAAAGTTTAATTGGTCTGACTAATAGGTACTAGCAAAAAGACCTTTTAAAAACAGGATCTAAGATAGAAATGAGCTATTTATTCTTTCTAAGTTATCTTACCTCCCCCTAAAGTAAGGTACAAACTTAACTTTCTATTTAGAACAACACTATTGAATAACAGATATTTTCCATTTTAACATTTGACCTGATTAGAGTGCTAAAATAGTGAGGGATAAAAATAAATAAAAGCTCTATGATTTGGGGAATTTTTGTTACATTAAAAATAATGAACTAGAAGTATTTGATTATTTAAAATATTACAATACTGAACCAAAGGAAAGTGCAGAAGGAAATTCAATTTATAATACAAACATATCAGATTTATTGCTAATATTTATTGAAATGTTGTTGTTGTTGGTAGGTGCCATGGAATCGATATCTGACTCATAGCGACCCTGTGTACAATAAGCGAAACACTATTTTCAGTGCTTCTCTGTTGTTTGTAGAGTTTTCAATGGCAGATTGATTTTGGGGGGAGTGGGGTGCCAGGTCCATCTCCCAAGCCTACAGCACCTGGTTGTCCCCAGTGGTCTCCCATCCCAAGTACTAACCAGGCCTGACCCTGCTTAGCTTCCGAGATCTGATGGGAATCCGATGCCACAGGACTACGGCTGCAGGAATTTATTGAAATAGGCACTATAAATTTACAAGTCAGAGACCAGGCAAAAATCAGAAACCACAGTAGGTATTACAAACAAGGGCTATTCAGTAGAGATAATTAGTCATACTATGTTGAATATCTGAGAGAGAAAAGAGGGAAATATGATGTCAAGAGATCAAAAACGTAGGAAGCGATCAGCACTTCTTAGGCTGGGGAAGCTATATGGAAGATGCAATGTGATCTGAAAATAGAAGAGTTGAGGAAAAGCCCATGTAGGGCTGGTACTTGAAACTTGGGAGTGTCATCCATGGCTATTGCTCAGATCTCTGAAGAAAGTGTCCCACAGTGGGACATGGAGTTCTTCAAGACATCTCACGGTGAATGCTCAGTCTACTGGGGGTGGAAGGGAGGAGGGGAGAGCACACCTAGTGCTGGGAAGGCAGCGAGGGGGATGGTCGGGTTTCAGCCATGGAGGACTTTAACACAGATACTACTCAGACCTCTAAAGAGAATGGGCCAGGTAGTTCTGGGAGCCCAAAGAGAAAAACAAAAATGGAAATGACAGTTTTCATGGTTTTCTGCTCCTAAAAATCTAAGAGGAAAATGGGAATAAGTCCCCTTTCTCTTTCTCTTCGCTTCAAATAACCCCTCCAGTGTCTCTTTGGCACAAACAGGAAGTTAGCTAGCATGGAGTCATCACAGAGCAAAATATAAAAAGATGGGCTTGAGTGGAAATAAACTAATTAGTACTATTGACAAATTCAAGGAGGAATTGACTGATCTTGTACCTTCAAACACCCGATTCTTAAAATATATCTGGTTATAAACACACGAAGACCCATGTGTCTGTCAGTTTGTCATGCTGTGGGGGTTTGCATGTTGCTGAGATGCTGAAAGCTATGCTATCAGTATTTTAGATACCAGCAAATCTACCCAATGGTGGACAGATTTCAGCTGAGCTTCCAGACTAACACAGACTAGGGAGAAGGACCTGGCATCCCACTCCTGAAACAGTCATTGAAAACCCTATGAATATTAGAGAAATATTATCAAATATAGTACAGGAAAATGAGCCCCCCAGGCAGGAAGGCAGTCAAGAAATGACTGGGGAAGATTTTCCTCCTCAAAGGAGAGTTGATCTTAATGTTAAGAATGGAGTAAAGCCCCTGCGACCTCTATTTGCTGATGTGGCACAACTCAAAATGAGAAGAAACATAGTGGCTTGAACAGTGGGCTCAAACACAAAAAGCTCATGTGTATGTCACCGTGTTGGGCAGTGTTTTGCTCTGAGTTAGATCTGACCCCACAGCAACTAACAACAACAACAAACACATGAAGGAATATTCTAACATTTGAAAAGTTACAAAGCTGAGGATTTCCTCTACTTGACAGTAAATTATATTACAAAACAAAACAAAAACATCATAGAAGTACACTGAAACAGTGTATCAATGGAATAAAATGAGTCCAGAAGCATACCTTTGCATGCACATTTAGTTTAAGATTAAAGCAGAATTTCACATGATTCTGACAAATTAGTGAACGATAAATTTTATTGGGATGATTGAATTTCCACTGAGAGAAAAAAAATTAGATCCATAGCACACACTGCACACTACTATGAAAATTCTGGATGGATTTCTGGTTTAAATTTAAAATAAGACTTATTTTTAAAGGGAACAGATGTAAATACATACAGAATTATTAAACAAGAATCAAGACATTAAAGGTCTATGTAGAATAAAAATGGATACATTTGACCATATCACAATAAGGCAAAAACAAATTGTCCAGACACTGTAATGTTTGAGGAGGCAGGAACAGGAGCCAATGACTTTGCTTAGAATCTTGACTGAGAAACTTTATCCCTGTGAGGCTCCCTTTGCACATTTAATGGTGCTTTAATAGCATCTACTTAAATAAAATAATCCATGTGAAGTACTTCATACATTGCCTAATACATGGTAAGCCATTAATGATAACTAAACAACTTCTGTTTTCCTATTTAGTTATTAAAGTTCACTTCAAAGATAAGTAGCTATGAAATGTATTATGTTTTACATTCTTTAGGTTAAGCAAATATAATAGATTTCCACACTGGTGGAAGAGTAATTGCCTGAAAACCAGAACCCTGGAAGACTTTGGCTATTCTGTTCCAGAGAAATACTGGCCTCAACTCTGAGGCTTAAAAAATTACAAGTAATCACACAGACTGAGTTAATAGAACTATTCCTCAGAGAGATACAGAAACTCAGTGGAGGAGGACATTTGGTAAAGAACCAGACTTTCTGTATTTCACAGAATTACAGCTCAAAATATTCGGCCATGATAGGAAAAGGTGGCCCCTAAAAGAACCTAGATTCTAAAAGAATTTAGATTTAAAAAGAATTTATATTCTAAAAGGAAGAATTATATGAACTATGGTAGTTTGCCCCACAGAAGAAAAAAGGTAACTCAATCACCATTGTACAAGGTATGTCCTTAACACCTATTTTTGACCACCATGAAAAATGTTATAGAAGGAAATGAGAACTTCTAGTGGGCAAAAAAAAAATAACTAAATATCACTATGAGTAACTGCTAATTAATTGTAGAATCTCCAGCCCCAGACATATTTAAGAAAAGGTTGACAATTACGGGTCCTGTGTGATGATATTGGTTTGTTTGAAGTATGGAGTTTGGACTCTGTGTCCTTCCAAATTTATAAGTCTATGTATCTTTGTAAGATTCAGAATTTGAGATTTTATTTCCTTTAGGCTCCAAGTGTTTATTAAGACCTTTTCACTGTGCCATGATCAAATAAGAAATAAATCTATACTGTTGAACATAAATCATCTCATAATTTATATCACAACAAATGTTGAACTGAGTTAAGAATATGTTTCTTTCCCTCTCTTAAGCCATTAGTAGTAAAGGTTAAAAGCAGGTAGTATGTGTGTTTGTATATGTGTGTTTGTGTGTGTGCATTGGCAATGCAATATAGGGAAGAGGCGGTGGTGTAAGTTCATGTCACCAGCACACTGTTAGATAAGTTCTTGCTGATAAATATGAAATTATACTTGAAAACACACCAGATTCATTGTACCTTCCAAGAGACAGTTCTTTCACTATTAGCCAAGACAGTGAAGTTCAGTGCCTTCTTCAGGGATACAGCTGAAATTTTGCAAACTGGAAATAAGTGCGGATAGCCTTTTTGTTTTCAAATAATATTCAGAGTCAAAAGAATGCTCTACTCGCAAATTTGCTTACTTGAAATAGAAGAGCATTTTCATCTATTTTTTTTTACACAAAAAAATTTGAGAGATGAATCAAAGTGAATTGAGTTTGGCAATTTTTCTGTTTGGCTTTTAACACTGCTGCTCTTTTACAGAAAAACTTAAAGATAATTTAAGTATATTATGCTATTTTAAAATTCCATTGCATTTAACTAAAAACCTAAAAGCAATAATGCTTTTCAGGAATGGTAAAGAGGTATAACAGTCCATTAGAAGTGGATTATTTGTATCATTAGGGGAATCATTATGTGCTTTTGAATGAGAAAACACACGGAAGAAACAGAATTTGATGGTGAATGAACATTTGGTTAATAGTTATATAGCATACATTCAAGAAGAAATGAAGATATGTGTATGTGACTAATAGACTAAAGAATTTGAAACACAAGTTACATATACCATTAAAGCACAATTGTTCCTGGAAAATCCATAAAAGGATTTTGCATCAATTTATAACATCATGTTAATAGACATTTTTCAAAGACATCAATTTTGAGATATAATATGCTGCTTCCCACACTATTAAAAAGTTAAATTTCAGCCAGTGAAGGATTTATATACCTGCCAGATGCTGCACAATTCTTGAGTCAAAATACAAGCATCTCAGTCATAACCCGTATGTGTATTTCTACTGTATTTTGAACTACAATTTCTTCTACATCCTCAACCAACCATGAGACCTGAAGCATAGCTTGTCAACTGAGTGTAAATATACAAAATTATATGGAGTTAGTGACTGTGGCAGGCTGGGATTTAGCTCAGTTGGTAGAGCGTTGTGCTGCAATCTCTGAGGTCTCTAGTTCAATTCCCAGCACTGCAAAAATGGGAGACGGGCCTGGCAATCCACTCCCAAGGCAGTCCCAATACAGTCAGCCATTGAAAACTCTATGAGGGTCGCTATGAGTCGGATACCGACTCAATGGCATCTAACAACAACAACAACAAGTGGCTGTGGCAGAGTTAGGCTTGGGTGTATATGACACATCCTTTTAGACACACACACATAAATGATACTTGCTCGCTTCTCTTAATTATTGAATTAAGCAACAAGCAAACACTCAAGAACTAGTCTTAAATAAGGAATAATAGGTAGGCATAGAGGATGAATTCTATACAGATGAAAACATCTCATAAAGATGAAACCACCAGTCATTACTTCCTACATTGAAAAATGAACAACATATCCATTTCACTTAAACTAGCACTGAGAATTCACTAGAAACAGGAGGAAAAATTTCCTTTTGATAATACATATATATGTGTGTATGTATTAGAATACATATATGAATGAAGAGTGACTATCAATGATGAGTGGTTTATTAAAAGTTTTATGATTATTATTATTAAGGAGCTGTGTTCAGTGAATGTAATTTCTTTCTTTTTACAACTTCCCCTTCTATTACAAGCTGTTGAGCTCAGAGCCTAGATCATCTAACAGCAGACTCAGTAACAGTAAATGAAGTGCTGTGAGCTTACATCAGACTAATTAGTCTATGGGATAAAAAAAATGATTGGGGGAAGGGCTTGGGAGGACTTTTCAGGTTGCTTTGTGAAAGGCAGTTTGCTTAATTAAGCCAACCACTAATTGTTAAATATTTTTCAGGCATTAACAGAGCTACTCTGAATGTAATTAAATTTTGATTTTAGTAGTATTTGCAGGGATTAAAGTCACAATCTGCTGAGGCACTGAGGTTAGTTAATATTCACTTCACTTCCACAGCTGTCCTCCATTATGATACAAAGGACAGGAAAAGAGACAGCAGAATGAGGGTGAAGTAATGAGAAAGCTATTCATTCATCTGTACCAGCTCAGCACTCCACCGCCTTGTACAAATGGGTCTGAGCTAGATGACACACAACCAGGCATTAAATCCAATTTAATTTGATACAATAAAGGGATGTCTAAGCCCCGTGCATTTTTTATTTTTATACATGAGACTACGGAAAGGATAAGGGGAAAAATCATATTATCATACATTTCCATCCAAGTAGTATTTCTGGACTAATTATCTCTATAGGAGTCCACCAGGATTGTAAACCAATTCCTGCTATGCCATTATTTGTCCCAGCTGAGAGTAAATGGACCCTGTGGAAGGTGGTGGTGACTTAAAAACTCTGATAAAAAAATTTAAGCTGGATCAATGTTTTGAGGATTTTTCTTTGACTGTGACTGCCAAAAAATAAAAATGAAAATAAGCGTAAGGGTTTAGATGTACTTGAAATGGATGGAGCTCAGCATCCCCACCACATCCCCTTTAACTGACAAGGAACAGTCCTACTGCTGACTCACAACACTACTGGGGTCTTTTATGTGGTTCTGTTCTTTTAGTTCCATAGCTTTAGAAATGCCTTCCAGTTATTACATGTTCTAGGAAAGGGGGAGGCATGAAAGAAGTCACCTTGTCCTTCTTTCTATTACCACCTCCCAAAACAGGAGTCTAATCTAGAATCTACTATCATTTTATGTTTATTCATTACATTATGTATGATGGTAGAGTTTCAAAGTAATCCACAGTTCAGGGTCCTTGTATTCCCATGGAGGACATCAATGGTATTGGGCTCCCAGTATATGCAAAGCACCAGCCTTGGAACTAGCTTTTCAGTGTACTTTAGGATGAGGTGTATTAGTGAAAGGAATCTTGTCATTTATAGCTTGTATTAGCAAAAATATTTTTTTTAATATAAAAAACTGGAGGACCCCTAGTGTTTATTTCGATAAAAGAGAAATTTTGAAAAAAGAGGGAAAAAAAGAGAAAGAAAAAGAAGGGAAAGGAAGCAAAAGAAAGGAAAAGGAAGGGAAATAAATCCAGCAAAATTCTATCCCAAGGGAATTTGATTTTGGCCTTTTTACCATAATAAAGCAAGTTCAAAGACCAAATCATTTGTACTAGTCATGAGAGCCTGCAGCTGTAGCCCTGTGGCATCCGATCCAGTCAGATCTCCGAAGATAAGCAGGGTCGGGCCTGGTTATTACCTAGATGGAAGACCGCCTGGGAACACCAGAAGCTGTAGGCTTGGGAGAAGACCTGGCAACCCCCTCCCAAAAATCAATCTGCCATTGAAAACCCTATGAATAGCAGGGAAGCACTGACAATAGTGTTTCCCCTGTTGTACAGAGGGTCGCTATGAGTTGGATACCAACTCGACAGCACCTAACAACAACAACAAGTCATGAGAGTTTTTCATTAGTCTACTTAGGTTATTATATAGTAAACCTTAAATTTTAGTTTATTCTATAACAAAAGTTACAGTTTGATTGTATCTGCAGGCAAAGTAGAGTGGAGGGATGAGTGGATTACATAGGGCCATCACTTTGAATTTTAATTAATGTTAGCATAATTTAATTGTAGTGTTAAGATGACCCTGGGCCAAAGCCTAGGTTACTTTTTTTAAGGGATTTTCTTTTCATTCATTTCACATAAAGCCCCCACTCAGCAAGTGAGAAATGGTTGCTATTGGATAGGTCAAAGCTTCCTACTAAAAAGAGCATAATGCTGTACTTTGAGAAGAAATTTAACAGAAAGTCACAGCACTAACCACGCAGTCCAAATATGTTGTGTAAATGTCTAATGATGTGCTAATCTCTTGGGTCTCAGAGTGGCTAAAGGTGACAGAGAACATTCTTCTCATTGCACTTCTCGAAACTCTACTGAGTGACCCTTTCTTCTGTCTTCTGTCTTGGAACTGTCTCTTGATGCCTTATGAGGCCCCTGTGGTCTTTTGTACAGCCCTTCCTTTATTTTCTTAGATAACTGCAGTACCTCCTTTCAAAACTTTAACTTTGCTAGGCATGTTGGTGCATGCCTGTCACCCAGCACTGAGGAGGCTGAGGCAGAGCTATAAAGCAAGATACTGTCTCATTAAAAAAATTTAAAAAATTTAAAAAAAAAAGTTACATGTTTTTTTTTTTTTTTTTATTTTCTCTTACAATGTGGCTTTTAGTAAAGGAATTAATTTAAAAAAAAAAAACTAATCCTAGGCAGGGCATTTTTCTCTTTAGCCTCTCTTTTGTTACTAGATACATGTAATAGTCACCACCCAGGATCCTAGGAAAACTGCTATTTTCTAGTGGCATACCTTGAAGGGTTCTCTCTACCATTCCTTGTCTGGAATGGAAGGAATAAATATTCTTCTTTGCTTTAGAGTACTTTGCTCAAGATATATTATCCAAACAAGAATCTAAATAGGAGAAACAAATTCTCCAAAGATTTCCACATGATAATGCTAATAATTTTCACTGCTACTGCCCTTACCAAATTCACCAAAATCACTAATAATTTTCACTACTACTGCCCAACACAAATTCACCGCATGCTGTTATTTTCAAGAAACAGAAGCTCGCATGTGTTATGCTAATTATCTACAATTCTGCCTATTGGTTCCTTGCAAAAAACAAGTGGACAATTTTAGACTGTTTTTTCAGGAATGGGATATTCCATTACCATGGATAGCTAGCTAGCCACATAGCACAGATAGCAGCCATGACTGGCTACTAAAGACTCACATTTTAGTAAACTGAGCTACCTATTCACAGACAGAATTGAGCAAACACTGGTCTACACTGTCCAAATTTATTGAAGAAAAATTTCATTTTGCCTGTAGAAACACAAACCTGTCTAATTTAACACTTAGTTACATCATAATACAATGTAAGACACTCAGCTTACTCAGTAGAGTTTGTTTACTATTTCCAGATCTTTTCTAACTCAATTGCTATATTAGCAGTTTATATCCCTAAGGCAGTAGTTACCAGCCAAGATGTTCCTACTGGTTCTTTTGGATCAAAATTAGTTTGGAGGGCTGGGCTGTAGCTCAGTTGTAGAGCACTTGCCTAACATCACAAGGCCCAGCACATTTCCCCCAATCCCGCAAATATTTGAAAATCAGTTTGGAAAGTAGAGTCTCCAGGATTTCTTCCCTAAATTAACAACAGGACAAATAACTTTGTTCCATCCCCTATACCTCCCTCAAATTCTAAAATAAAGTACAGTATGGTAGATAATAGTTTTATTATTATTATATTCCTTCGCTGGATAAGTAAAATTTATCTTAGTGTAAACCTAGCTGGAAAATAAGCTCAAATGATCTGAAGAATTGATTCATTTTTTAGTGCTTTCTTCTTCTGGAGTTTATTTTAAAAACCTCCTTCTTTTTTCTTCAACATCATCAGTCAGTCCAACTTCTGCTTAATAGGTTTAAGAACATTTTGGGCAATGCTTGAATTACTACTATCATTACTTTTCAATTAATTATTCAGTTTACATTCAAAGTGGAAAATTATTAATATCTTTATAAATCTGCATTCATTTAGTTCTTAAAGTTCTATAATGCAATAAACTTGAAGTTAGGAAGTATCATTCCACTGTTGGCATGTATGATTTGTTAGATGACCTAAGCATACATTGAAAGTATTTTTGCAAAGCAACAATTGAAAGTTTTTATATCAAGTACATAAGATAAGAAAATTTAAGCCAAAAAATCATGCAAAGAATTCTTAATAGAAGCTGAAGCTGAACCTGAATCAGAATTTTCTTTGTTTTTTTAATCAGATGCTCCATTCTTACCAAAAATTTTCACTGCATATTCTAACTGGAAAAAAGCTGCTTTTTTTCGATGGGAACAAATGGTATCTGTTAATTCTTCTTTTTCATCAAAGCTGGGAATAGGGGTGGCAAAAGTCATGTAATGACCCATGTAGGCCATGTTGTATATTCCTGCTGATATTTGTGAGATACAAATATTTATACTATGCAAAGACTTTGCTTTCCTACTCAGGATTCTGTGCTCAGAAGACCACAGCCATTAAGTGATTGTAAACACTCCAGTTCCAGTCTTGTGGCCACCCTGGAAGATCAGGTTGAAAGAATTTGGACTGCAAGAAAGCAAATGCTTGTTTAAACACATGTATGACATAATTAAAAGAAGACTCTAGGGAAATTATCCAAACCACATAAGTTCCAAATAGATTCACTTTAACAAGTATAAAAACTCTATTCAAATAAAGGTTTTTTTGTGGCTTTCTAACACATCATTCTTAAAAAACTAGGGGAGTGGAGAAGAGATTATAATTCATTCTAGAACTATATAGCATAAGTAAATTAACAATAAAATGATAAATTGGGCAATAAAAAAGATTACAGAAATAATGCTCTCACATATTGGGCATTCATTAAATTGACTTCCCACTGTAATTACTTTAATACTTCTAATTCAGATTTTTTGATCCTTAAATAAGATAGTAAATATTATATATTTTTCTGGAAGATAATTCATAGTCTAACAAATTCTCCAACAGGGAGTAAAAACGAATGACAATAAGACCAACATCTTTCATCATAACTTTTTGGACCTAGGATAATTCTTCAAAATTATTTCAATGAATTTGTATTGCATGCTACCTGCGAGGCAAGAGCCATTACAAACTAGCACATAATTGACATAAAACAATTAGTTCAGACACTTCTGCATTCCCATAAGATTTTATGGATATACATTTTACATTCTACAACATATATCCTATACTTCATACATACATTGTATAATAACTACTTTGGGCATGAGGTTTTATTCCCAGCTAAACTGCAATGGCATTGTCACTATCTCCAAGGAACATACAATTTACATAGAAAAGTAGGTAAGCAATTAAATAACTATCAATGAGGTGCGATAAGAAAATAGATGATGGTTAGCTCAGTGGGTAGAGTGCTGCTCCACATGCTCTGAGAACCAGGTTCCATCCCCAAGATGGCAAAAATGGAAGAAGGCCATGGCAATCCACTCCTGAAACAATCTCAAAACAATCAGCTGTTGAAAACCCCATGAGGGTTGCTATAAGTCTGAGGAACCTCGACAGCGCCTAACAACAACAACAAGGTAGAGAAAGTATTTGATATAGATCTTCAGTACATAGGAATTCAGCAGACAGTGAGGTGGATAAGAGACATCCAAGGGAAGAAAACAGAATGAAGTGCAGACATGTAGAAGTACATGGCACATCCAGTCAATAATGGAATCCTGTTCAAAGAGAGGTTTAAGTAGAGGCATAGCCATTGTCACTACCTGGGGGCTTTCTAAAAATACAGAATATCAAGCATCATGCTTGAACCTCTGAAATGATTCAATATTTTAACAATATACCCAGGTGATTTTCATATGATTTACTAAAGATAGAAACATACTAGGTTTGTGAGCTTTCATTGGTGGAGTGTTGAAAGTTCATGCTGCTGGAAAAGGTGGACCGAAACTAGGCAGGGACACAATTTAGAGTATGCTACTTGTTGTTGATGTTGTTGATAGGTGCCATTGAGTTATGTCTGACTGATAGTGACCCTCATAGAGTTTTCAATGGTTGATTGTTTTCTGGGATTGCCTTGGGAATGGATTGCCAAGTCCTTCTCCCATTTTTGTGGTGTTGGGAATCAAACCGGGGACCTCAGAGACTGCAGAGGAGGGCTCTACCGCCTAAACTAAATCTCAGCCAGAGTATGATACTTATAAGCCTGAAATTCCTTTCATAGGTGCAGGTGAGCCACCCAAGGCCTTCTGAAGAGCAGAGTACATTACACAATCAGTGTTTCAGGAATGCCAGTGCTTGTAGAAGATGGTGAAGAAGGAAACTACCCTGAGGCATTTTTGTAACATGTAAGAGATCTTTATGAATCCCTGGCTTGGGATTATGGTAATAAGAATTGAAAGGATGAAAAAATTCTAGTGATGTGCCTTGCAAATTATTGGCAGTGTTTATAATAGCTCTAAGAGGCATAATCAGAGAGGAGAGATTGAGAAAAGGAGTTGCTCTAGGAATTGCCTACTTTGAAGATAAACTATATTGTTGCAATCATGTACAAATAAAAAATGTTAGATCTATAAAGGGAAAGAAATTTTAAAACTTGATTCAGGATAGTGCCACAATAATGCCGGCCACTTAATCATTCTTTTGTTCAACAATATTAAACATCTGATACTCCTATATGAGAGCTGAGGAAACTTTGAGTCTCTGCCCATAAGAAATCATATTCTAGAAGAATAGATAGATGAATGACTATATTATGTAATTTCAGTGTTACTGTTATTTAAAGAAAAAAATGTGGCAGGGTCAATAGCAAGTCAGAGGCTATTTTCAGGACAGAGGTCAAGAAAGGGTTCTATGGCCAGTTGCAGTGGTACACGCCAGTAATCCCAGTGGCTCCGGAGGCGGAGGCAGGAGAATTGCAAGTTCAATACCAGAGGCAATCTGTGTAACTTAGCGAGACCCTGTCTCAAAAAGTAAAAGAAAGTAAAAAAAAAAAAAAAAAAAAAAGGGCTGGGGGTGCAGCTCAGTGGTCCAGCACTTGCAAATCACGCAAGCATGAGGCCCTGGGTTCAATCCCCAGTACCTCAAAAAAAAAAAAAAAAAAAGACAGGGTTCTGTGAACCTGTATGCATAACTGTCCTGGGGAATTCATCTACCTTTAAGAAGACATGGACTTTGTTTCACTGTCTTGCAGAAGAACTGAATTGTTATTTTAATGATAACCAAAATAATACTTTACATGGCAATGACCTTTCCCAGCTTTACATTTTCACATATGTTATCACATCTGACCTATATAATCCTTCTGGAAGGGAGATGACAGATTTTGCAGATGAAATATTCAATTTTCAAATAGGTGGGGTAGCTTGGTTAAGGTCCCATATCTAAACCTTATAGTATCCCCGATTCTTTGACCTATAGATGACTTAACTTTTAAGTGAGGAATTATGAACTAAAATTTGTTAATTCAAGTAATGAAAGAGCTTCAAGCATACCTAAACACATAAACTTATTGTGATAGGTTCATGATGACTATAAACTCTTCCCTAACTACATCTGCTATGCAGAAGTAGTGTCTAATTCCTTCCCATTGTATCACCTGTAGCGACTTCATTACCAACAGAATATAATGACAATGATAGGATGAAGTCTTCAGAAACCTAAAAGCTTCTGGCTTTCTATTTACAACTCTCACTTGGAGTGCAAGCAGTCACCCTGTAAAAAATATCTAATCATTCTGAGAACACTATGCTGGGAAGAAGACCAAAGATCTATGTTTAGAAGCTACATAGAACAGGATATGCAACCTTTTCCAGATGTTCTAGCCTTGCCAAGGTCTGACACAAGACACATGAGAAAAGACATCCTCTGATCACTCTATATCCAGCTACCTCCAGCTCTTATTTGACTGCAACCATATTAGAAAGCTTTAGGGAGAACTGCCCAGCTGAATTTAGTCAACTCATAGAACAGTAAGAGATATTAATAAATT
>VMDO01031716.1:0-19769 GCA_007922755.1 Pedetes capensis
ACTGTTGAGAATACATACAAGAAGGTCATTGATACTTTTTAAAGAAATATTTACACTTAACCTTTAGAGATTTTAAAGCTTGGCAAAGTTATCCATTGTCATTGCTTTAAGGCAATATTTTCCATACAAGGTGTCTTTCACAGATATCTTAAGAGATCATATTCTACAAAAGGAAATTTGTCTTAAATAAACAAAAAAGACTAAAACAAAGTTTAATATTTTGAACTGCTAAACTCACTTTCCACCTGCAAGAAGAATATTTTTAATTTATCTATATAAAGATATAGTATTTGTTTTTTATACAAGAACTAAAAGTCATTTTTGCCTTAACAGTACCATTGTTTTAAACTAATACTCTGATGTTACTGCAAATCATGTAGTAAAAATTTAAATGTAGCTAACAATGAATCTCCAGTACTTTGGCCCCAAACTCTGCCCAACCAAATGGATTTGATCACTTTGGAAATATATAAAAGAGGAAACAAAGGTTATGAAAGATTCAGGGACTTGTCCCAATCAACAAGTTTTAATTTCCAGTACTATGGGTTTCCTGATATTCATGACATCAACTTGAACCAATTCTGGAAAAGAATGTGGTTTTATTGATCATTGCTGTGGATGAAAGTTGGAATGTGAATATTAGCTGTCTGTAGAATCATACTGTCAAACAGCAGTAGTCAACATGAGGATTAAGCATAGAAAATTATAATACACTTGTAAGTCCCTTTCCCTATCTGTATGAATTAAGGGAGTGAAAATTGAGTTTGTATTACCTTACACCTGGATGTTAATATATGGGAAACATATTTTAAATCTAGGTAAAATAATTTTTGTCCAGAAAAAAAAAACTATCTTTTCTCTAGTGCAATTTTTTTCATTAGCACTGAAGGCCAAGAGTTTTACACTTGTATTACTTAAATGGAAAAAGCATAATTTCTAAAGAGTTGAACAAACTTAAGAAAGTAAACAGCACTTCTGATATATTGAATTTGCATAACAGATTTTTTAAAAAATGTGTGACATAAACTCCTTTTTTACTTCCTTTTCTCTCAGTCTCTGAATTCTTCTGAATTTTGATCTAGTGACTTATTTTCAATTATCTGACTCAACTCTCAACACTATCACTCTCATTTTCAAACTTTCTCCACTCTTGGTTTCCAGGAAACCACTAACTTCTCTTTCTTCTTTGATCTTTCCTTTAGTCTCTTTACCTGACTGGCTGTACTTTCTCTGCCAACCTCCTCAAGGTTAGTGTTTCACAGGATGCTTGATCTTTTCCCTTTGCCCTTTCTCTTTCCTCCCTGCATACATTCTCTAGATGATCTTATTTAGTCATGCTGCACTGAATATGAGGATAAATTCAAAATCTGTACCTCTTGCCTTGACTTTCATAGTGTATTTAAAGATAGCAACCCAAAAGATATATCCACCCAGACCTGTGAATGTGACTTTATTTGGGCAATACCTTTGCTGATATAATTAAGGATGTCAAGATGAGATTATCCTGGATTACCACAAGTGGATCCTAAATCCTATGACAGATATCTTTATATGACAAAAGAGTGGGAACTTCAAGAGACAGAATCATTAACAATCCGATTTAATCATTGCACTCTGAATATATGAAATGAATTATCACTCTGTGACCCATAAATATATTCAATTAAAATACTAATGAAATGTGTATTTTTAAAAAAGCAGAATGATATCAGAGACACCGAGAAGGTCATGTGAAGATGGAGGTAGACTGTTGTTGTTGTTAGGTGCCGTCGAGTCGTGTCTGACTCATAGTGACCCTCATAGGGTTTTCAATGGCAGATTGTTTCAGGATTGCCTTGGGAGTGGGTTGCCACATCCTTCTCCCATTTTTGCAGTGCTGGGAATCGAACTCGGGACCTCAGAGACTGCAGAGCGGCGCTCTACCAACTGAGCTAAATCCCAGCCCTGGAGGTAAACAGACTGCAGCAATACAGTCACAAATCAAGGGACAGCTGAAGCTACTAGATACTACAAATGGCAATGAAAGATTCCCACATAGTGCCTGCAGAAGGAATATGGCCCTGCTCACATCTTGACTTCCTGGCCTCCAAATTGGTGAGAGAGCAATTTGTAGTTTGAAGTCATCCAGTTTGTGATAATTTGTTTCAGCAGCCACAGGAAACTAATACAAGTCCAGATCAATAATTCCATTAGCTCAATATTTCAAATGCCTGGCACAGCTCATATGCTCCAAAATGAACTCATCCCATCCACTCACCCTTAATATACTGCTTCTCCTCCTCTATCTGTAATTGGCAACACCACCAATACCACTTCTCACATTATTTCAAAGTCCATCTCCAAATATTCATGTGATGTCATTTATTCATCCACAGAAACATATTTTCAGTTGCTTTGACTGCTTTTCAGACCCTCAATATATCTCAGTTTGATTTTTATTAGGTTCCTAACTGCTCTTTCCTAAATCTCACCACAGTCTTTCCTACATGGGGGATATCGGTTGAAACCCATTTTTCACCATGTTGTTCTCGTGTGTGACTCTAGAGAGTTAATTGAGTCTTATCTTCACTGTTAACACTTTTACTACCATGGGGCACATATGTCAGAAAGTGAGTGCATAAGAATTTGATAGAAAATCAAGAAAATGGAAGAAAAAGGTATTTTACAAACATATATTCCAATTGGGCTGGGATTTAGCTCAGTTGGTAGAGTACTGTGCTGCAGTCTCTGAGGTCACGAGTTCAATTCCCAGCACTGCAAAAATGAGAGAAGGACCTGGCAATCCACTCCCAAGGCAATCCCTAAATAGCCAGCCATTGAAAACCCTATGAGGGTCACTATGAGTCGGATACCAACTCAAGGGCACCTAACAACAACAACATATTCCAATTATTTTGCTAATCGTGTTTTTGTTTTGTTCATTGTGATGAAGAGTTTCCGGAAATAAAATACTTATGTATTTTTATTTGAAATTGGTAGTCAAGGTGTTAAGGTAGTTTTACTGATGGACTTGTACAAGCATATGTAGCACCACTGCATACACAGCAAAGAGGTTCATCCTTATGGTGTATAGAAGAGACCACAATGAAAGACCTACCAAATCAGAGGCCCAACCTTATAGACTGCATTTTCTACTGAAGGGATTTAAAGTAATTAAATATATCAGCTAAGGCTTTTTATTCTCCATGATAAAATCCAAAATTTGTTACAAGACATACAGCCTATCCCCAATTTTTGATTTTGGCTTCATCAGAAAGACCTTCTTATCATTTGTTCTGTTTAAATAAGTAGTCAATTCAAGTTTCTCTGCTTTGGGGGCCTTTAATATGATTGATAGCATCATAATCCCCCCATTATACAATGATTTTCTTCATCTCTTTCTTTCTAACCTTCCACATCTAATTAGTCATCAGGTGCAATAGATTCTAACTTTAAAATTGCTCCTCTTCTGTCTTTCTCTATCCTCACTGCTATTACTTCACATCAGAAAATCATTTTTCAGTCAGATTTCTTTTAATGAACACTACAGAGCCTCCTTCAGGCTACTGAAAGGAAATGGGAATATTTTTGTCTGCAGCCATAGCACCCTAGCATCCAATCCTGCCTAATCTCAGAAGCTAAGCAGGATCGGCCTGGTTAGTCCTTGGATGGGAGACTGCTTGGAATACCAGGTGATGCAGGCTAGGGAGAAGGATCTGACAATCCACTCCGGAAACAATCCACTACTGAAAACCCTATGAATAGCAAAGAAGCACTGACAATAGTGCTAGCTATGGCACAGTGTCACAGAGTATTTCATTATGTTGTATATATGGTCACTTTAAGTAAGACCCGACTTGATGGTAACTAACAACAAACTAAAATAACATTTGTGGAATGTGGCTGAATCTTAAGTCTCCAGGCTCCAAAGCAGCATTACTGTCTGTTTCCTTTGCAACCTCTTCCTTCCTCTTTCTCTGCCCTGTTTTTTTCCCTATCCCTCTCTTTTTACACACACACTATTTTTTCAATCATGGACCACAGATCATAAGGCTCTTTCAGCAAATGCTTTTCAACTTTTCTGTTTTTGTCTCCCCCATCCTCATCTGATTTCTAAATGGCCATCATTTCTTTAATCTCTAGTTCAATTCAATAGGAAGTTTATTTGAAGCCAGGTGCTATGACACATGCCTGTAATCTCAGTGACTCAGGAGGCTAAGACAAGAGGATCGCAAGTTCAAGGCCAGAGGGATCTTGCACAATTTAGCAAGGCCCTGTCCCAAAATAAGAAAATAAAGGGCCTCAGGGTACAACTCAATGGTAGAGTACTTGTCTAGTATGTGGGGGGCCCTGGGTTCAATCCTCTAATACTGCAAAAAGAAATAAAAAATAGAAGCTTATTTGAATTTGTTAATTGTATGTCTGGTGAGCAAAATAGCATCTCCTAATAATGCAATATCACATGGCAAAAGAGACTTTGCAGTTTTGATTAAAGCAAGGATATTGATAAGATGAGATTATCATGATTATCTATGAAGTTCAATTTAATCACAATGGTCCTTATAAGGGAAATAGAGAGGCAAGAAAGAGAAGGTGTGCTGAGGGTAGGTGAATTCGGAATGATGCAGGAATACAAGGCAAGCAATGTAGGCAACTATTAGACAGCAGATAAAGGCACTGAAATGGGTTCTCCTCTGTAGCCTCCACAAATACAAACTGATTTTGGACATTTGGCCTCAATAAATATAAGATAATAAATTTATGCTGCTTTAAGCCACTAATTTTGTGGTAATTTGTTAAAACAACAATAGGATACTGATAATGTCCTAATTAGTGTTACGAATATCCAAGCCATCTTATGAATCACATGTCAATTTACAGTTCAGTGTCCATGCAAGAGGAGTTTATCCTCTGGTCCAAGCAGGGGCTATCTGTGTGCTCTGTCTACAATAAATACCAATTCCTTAACATGACTTTAAATGCCCACCATTTACTGGCTCTTTAATGCTGCTATCTCTCACCTCTCCCATCAAATATAAATAAGAATATGGTATATTGTTTTGATTCTCATGATATAATGCCACACTGCTATATTTATCAACTTGAGATAATCTCCTCCCCACTTAAATCTTAGTCAACTTGGAAGATTCATCCATATTTCTTCATGGAAACCCATCATGAGCAAGATATCATTCTCCACAATCCGCCATTAATCTGTGCCAACCCTATGTGAAATTATATTGACAAATAAAATTGAATCAGCAGTGAAATTCACAGGTATATCATATTATTACACAAAGTGAATAATTTTACTTTATTAGGTACAAGTTCTATTTTTAGACATTACTATAATCAGTGACATCATTGAAAATGAATACTAAGATTACTCTGGAACCAATTTCAAAATTTATAAAATGTACAATAAATACAGTAGGAGAACCTTCTTTCCATGTAAAATTAAGCTGCATTGTTTTACTTCAAAAACTAAAGAAACAAAGTTTCAGAAATTTGGTTTTGCAAGCTATCCCAAAGGAAAACAAAGAGAAATGTCTCATCTTTTTTGATATACTTGACAAACTGAGAATAAACACATGGCAACATAAAAAGGCAGATGCTTGGGTACTAGATTGTCTCTTAATCATGTGGAATTAAGCTCATTGACTTCCAGGAATCCCCAAGAGAGCTGGTATACATAAATCACATTGGCATGAGATGCAAGTGTCGCACTAAACCTTTTCATTCCTCTCCAGTAAAAATATCACTGTCTTTAAATAGTAGTATATTTTATGTTATTTAAAGAAATGAAGATCCAAGTAGCAAACACAAATATTAGAACCTAAACTGTGTCATTGGTTATTTACCTACTGTTGACTTTTATAAATTATTTTGGCCTACAGTCACAAGTTTCAGAAAAACTCTCAAGGCCTGCCTTCTTGCTGTAAGAATTGCATTTGAGTCACTTGACACAAACAGGTGTCCTCTGTCATGTTCTGAAATGAAGAAAAGATCAACTCCCTGCAGCATTCCTTTTACTGTGTAATAGCTCACTGTTTTAGGAAACTTTCACATATCTTAAATGCCTTCTAGAATAATGTGTACTCTTTAGTTTATGTAATATAACCACTTACTCTTTTCTGTATGCTCTAATAACTATGAATACTCATTCTCTACGCTGAAGTCACTTGCTTATTTATCACCTATCAATAATAATGAGTTCTACATTTTTCATAGTGTCCATTATTGAATATCATTCAAACCAAAACATTTGAAGAAAGATATTATGACCTCTTTAAAGAAGCACTAAATGTAGTAAAATTCTATTACAGAAATGTTTAAAGAATCATTTTCCTTTTCCTCTAACAGACTTTGAATTACATACCAAGCCTAAGAAAACACCTGTGATTTGTAAATGTTAATTGTCTTCATCTTATCCCTTACCATATCCTAGATATTGCTTATTCTGAGGTTAAACGTTTTTCTTCAGTACTCTCAAATTATATATTCTAGAGATTTCTCATGAAGAAAAAAACAGTTTTTCTTAAATGCCTCTATTTTAACTTTATCTTTGTGATACTGTCTTGGTCCTATATCATCTTCACTGTAATGTAAACAAGCCTGAACATTAGAACTACTCACTCACTAATTCATCGAGACACATCCATGAACCTTAGCACTGAAACATACACCCCATTTGACACTGTAGAGATGATAAGCATACAGAGTTCTTGAACTCACAATTTTATATTTCTGGGATGAATATGAAAGCAAAGAGGAAGAGACAACAGATGAATCATCATGGACCTTATTCTCTTCCCTAATTTCTACAACCAGGCTCCTCTAGCTTCATTTCTCTACAGCATCCCAAATTCTTTCACCAAATTGGAACTCACATTTCAGTTCCTTCCAAGTGATTAAGTCATGTTTTGTCCTCAATAGTTTATATTATTTCTCTGCTCCTGAACCTTACCCCAGATTCTCACACATATGCATATGTGTATGTATGTATATTTAAGAAGAACCATTACTAACAAGGACCATACTAACCCATACTAACCTCTTTGAATAGCCTGGAAAAGTTATAGCATGTTATGGACTTTGCTCCTTTAAACAAAGTAAGGACAGCGTTTTGTAATTAAAAAGTTTTAGTCAGGTGTGACAGTACATGTTTGTAATCCCAGAATTCAGGAGGTGGAGGCAGGAAGATCCTGAGTTCAAGACTAGCCTAGGCTAAATAGTGAATTCAAGATCAGCTTGAGCTACATAGAGATCACGTCTCAAAACCCAGAACAAAACAAAACAAAAACAAAACAAAAAAAAAACACCTCAAGAACTTATTTAGCATATGCAAGCCTTTAGGTTCCACCAGTTCTACAGAGACACAGTAGGAATAACAAATTATTTTCTATTTGCAGAAATATATAGTTTAAAAAAAGGAAGAGAAAGAGGGGAAAGGAAGGAAAAGGAAGGGAGGAGAAAAGAAAGAGAAAAATAAATGAGAATATTAATTTTTTTAAATTAGTTAAGACACAAAGAGTCTCCAAACAACCATTTGCTGTATGTATGTTTTTATACAGAATTCTACAATTGATAGCAAGTGAAATATTTACTTACTGAATTGCTATAACACTTCACACACTTGGGGGGTCAGTAATATTGGTAATCAGCCTGTTTCTTCAAATGTTGCTTGTAAATTTTTGAAGTAAAATATTATTCCATGAGAAAAATCTACTGTGTAACAAAAGCTGAATATCTTTTCCAATAAATAGAGAGGTGTTGGTTCTCAATGTATGCACAACCTTAGACCATTACCTGAGAGACTAGATGGGACTCGTTTGTCATAATGTACATATCTGAAATGATATTTAAAATACTATAAAGAAGTATATTGAATATTTCAGTCAAGGATGTTATAATAATACGACTGCCTTTTTAAATTTGTTCTTTAAATTAATAGCAATAGGGGTGTAGGCCAATATGATAAAAATAATGGTCCTCCAGCTAGCATAATAAGAGCTCCTATTGCTTTCAAATTAGTTTTGTTAATGAGAAGCAAATACTTTCTTCTAAATTTTTATGCAATGACTGTATGTGTTAGTCTCAAGTAAACACTATACACAATTAACACACCATAAAAATTCAACATTAGAATGTGTATTTTCAACATATTTTTATATTTTTTTAGTTATTAAAATATGAAGTTCTGGTTTTCTAGTGGTCACAATGAATTAAAAATAATATCCTAGTAAAAGACATGTGAAGAGCACTGGGTTTTGAATCTTGTGGATTGAACTTTGAAAACCATTAGTAAATCAAAAATAAATAGCATTAAATGATAAGAAAAAAGAACAAGAATAAGGAGCCTTCTCAGTTAATATGCAAGATCAAACATCAAAAATTGATTTTGACTCCCTGGCCTTGTTCCCTCCAGTTTTATAGGTTGGGCTGGGCATGAAGATTGAGCTATTAATCTTTTAAAGAGATGATGCCAAGTGCATTCCTTTTCTACTTGATCTATGGAGATTAGTAATGATGCTAGTCAATAAGCTGCATATCTGCTTCTCTCAAAGGTGCCATGGTAACAGACATCAGCTCAGATAAGTGAAAGCTATGAAAGTAAATGGATAAAATAATACTGACCCCCAAATTACACACTTCATATCCAAAAATCACACAAACAGACTTCTGTGCATTTGGTGACATAGCCACTGGGAGAAGTTATCATAATTCACATTATAGAGAAAAGTTAACAAAGCGGCCATTGTGCAAAATCACAGTACCTGTCTTGTAATTTTTATGTTATGATGTAAAAATATATTTGGTTTGAGAGGTGATAAGTAGGTACTTGACAACTGTATTCAAAAACTGAAGAGATCAAGATCTCAGAACTTGCACCTAACTTAGGATAGCATTTTAGTAACACTCTCCCAAAATAATTATATTTACAGCATTAAAGATAAAAATTTGATTTCAAACAGACCATTTTCTCTAACTTTCTAGAGAGAAGAGATACAAATTTTCCAGTTATCCCACATTTCTAAGTCTGCCCCATGCTTCTCAAACATACAAAGTTCCAAATTCATAAAAACTCTTACCCTCAAATTAGAGCTTATATAAAAGACCTGTCACCACCATTTTATGATGAAAAAAGGTCACATTAGCATTTCAATAAATAAATCATAGAACTAGCATATGCAGAAAGAAATGAGAAAAACAGATTTTATAAAATGAGTTATAATAACCAGAAAAAATGAAGTTTTTTTATTTAACCAACAATCAGAATACTACTCTAGAATTTTCTTTCATTTAAAAATATCCACCTAAAATAAATGAAATAATATGTAAACATAAGAACACTCCTTTTACACATTACCTACAACCCTATTAATGGCATATACAGTATCTGTGCAATGATGACAATGTTCTAGAACCACCAATAGGTGCAACAGAATTCCATTTACTTTCAATCCTATACCAAACCCTTGCCTTTGAACAAAGCCCTTCCCAATTTCTGTCCAGACTCTCTCTCCAGAAGGTGTTCACAAAAACATAACTACTATCTATCTATTTTCCCTTGCATATATCCTTTTTCATTACACCATCAACATTAGTTTGAAGCCTTTTAACCTAAAAGACCAAGGTGATTGCTGCACAGGCCCATCTCAGCCCTTTCATTCTTCCCCCTTTCTAAATTCCAAAAATGCAATTCTTGATATCACAACACTCTGCAGCCTCCTAGACACTATCTCACCTGCTTTTCACCAAAACCTCTCTGGAACTAACAGAGAACACATCCTGTTTCTAGCAGAAAAACACAAAGCATATCTTCCTCCTTTATACCTAAAATCTATAACATTTTTGACCCCACATAAGTGTGAACATGGCAAAGATTTGTATTATCAGTGATTTGTAATACACAGTTTCCCATCAATGTGTATTAAACTGTCTTAAACAATTCTCTACCTCCAAATATCAACAGTCAACTATAAACCAAAGATACCTGATAAGATGCAATGTTTTCTGAAAGTTTCAACATCAATCTATTTAGCAGTGCCTTTCATTACCATTCTACTCTGTTTCCTAATAAAATATTAGGGTGCATCCCATCACCTTTTCTTAAATAACACTGGTTCTTTCTTTAAATACTTTTAAGTAATTCTGTAAGTCAGCTGAATTACAAGCCTAAAAAGAATCCATCCTAAGTATAGCTGGTAATGAAATGGTAACATTTAATGTTAACATGAAAAAAGTCCACATTTCCTTGTGAAAATTCAAACAATACTCTCTATAGAAGAATTTTGAAAATCATACTCTGTAATAAAAATGCAAACTTTTCAATTGAAATCATTCCAATTCATAGTAATCAACACAAGCTACATTCACTTCAAGCCACTCCCACTTTCATAATCCCCTATTAATACGCTCTACTATTTAACACATAACTACATTTTCTCCACAATATGGATTCCTAACATTTCTCAGGCTCTCACAAATCACACATATGGAAATGTAGCACCATCACTGTAAGCCATGAAGATAAGAAAAAATGGAGGAAGTCTTCTTACCAGACCCTCTCTTGGTCACAACCTTCAAGCTCTGAGTAAAAGTAGCATATAAGAGAATCAAATGTGGGATAGGTGCTTTCATCTTCTAGCTCTTAAAGGCTGTTCCCTAAAGTAAAGATAAAAAGAAAAACATACATTTTTAAAGACATATAACATTGTTATAAGATTTTTGTACAATTTTTGATCAAGCATGACTGGAGCAATGAATTATACAAAAGCAAAGAACAAGTACAGATCTCCACTATATTTTTCCATACCTTGTGGCTACTAAATCGAATCCAAATCCAAATCAGTAGTGCCCAAACTCTCTATAAGCCTCACAAAATGCTTTCAGATCTTATATTCACTTGAACTTTAGAATTTCTTTTAATTTACAGGCCCTACTTATATTTAAATAGGTGGAAAAAACACTTTCCCAAAGGACTATTTCACTAACAACTTGTTTTTAATATAAATTCCCCAAGTAGACATTTTTAAATATCCCATGCCACAATATAATACAGCTTTACTCGGTGTTATTCTTTCCAGTGAAGATGAAGTTGTAAATTGCATGCATCTAAAGATGTGTAATTTTTAGACTCTTTCAGAAAACACAAAAAGATACTTTAGGTGAATTTTAAGACTTGACTCTATTGAAAGAGGTAAACTGTCAAAAAATATTCCTTATTTTGTCCTACTACGATGTACTCAGAGGAATACTAAAAGGGGCACTATCCTAATGTTTGGATTTTGAAAGGACAAAATAATCCCCTTGAAATTAACAAGATGTGCATTGTCTTCCTCAGAAATCATCCCTTTTCCAGTTTTTTGAGATACAATTGACAAAAATTGCATAAACTTAAGTTGGGCAATGTGATAGATAACCACAAATTATTTGACACATCTGTCATTTGACATAGTTAATGTTTCTGGTGTGGAGTCAGAACAGCTAAAATCTACTCTTAGCAAATTCAAATATAAAATTTAGTGTTATTAACCATAGCCCTCATGCTGTACATTAGATATTGAGAGTTTATTCATCTTATAATTCCAAGTTTGCACCATTTGTCCAATGTCTTCCCATTTCCCCTGCCTCCTCCCTTGCAACCATCATTCGACACTGTTTGTCTTTTCCTATAGGACTTAGATAGTAGAGCTGAAAGAGTGAATTTCAAAAAGTGACAAGTCAAAACACAGTACAAATATATTGTGGACTTAAGACAGCACAATATTCTTTGCAAGACATTTGAGGACTGATCATGTCCAGCTTTTCATTACTATGACTTTATTAAAGATAAGGAAGCTGAAATGGTGATTTTGACAGTGACTTTTTTCTCTTCCAGAGCCTCAGACACCTCCAACTATTTTTATATTATTAATTCATTCACATTAAGAAAAGTCTATTAAAACACAATTTGATTCACAAAATCACAATCCATTCACATATTTGCAGCAAAGTGTTATCATCACTTTAGTACAGAAGTCAGAGAAAATATAAAACTGCACTGAGAATAAGCTATTTTAACCCCAGCACACCTTTAAATGATGACAGCCTGTTTCAGTTGTCTCAAGCAAGGACATTGGATTCACATAAAGACATAAATAAAAGCTACTCCAAAGAACTTATTTATCAGACACAACTGAGAAACTGCCACATTAAAGTACAACCTGAGTCATGCATTCCTAAAACCAAGATCCCATTTCCCAGCCACCACCCTAACTGGAGCTGCAGGAAATCTTTAAGTTGGTATCTTTAGCCATCAGGTTAGCACTGAGAATCAGTTCCTTTCTCAGTGTGAGTTTAATCAGTGCTGCCCAAGAAACTCCAGGATCCAACTATATACTGCAAACCCTTCCAGCTTAACTATCTTAATACTTTACTCTTGTCCAAAACACTATTTCCACACTCATTTCACTTCTATGAAGCATATAGGCTAGTTTGCAATTCTATTTCTTAAAATTAAATTGGTTTGGAAAGCATCAATTTGGTAACATCAAGATCCTTAATTGGATCTCTTTAAACTGTGTATTGGGGAAAACAAAAAAAGAATTACACAGCATTTCATGGACTTAATGTCTTGGTCAATCTATAACAATACTTACAAACTTCTTTGAGGAAATTTATTATATTTGAAACTGAAAGACAGATTAAATATGGCTAGCCACAGATATCCAAACTTGGCTGTACTTTCAGCAAAATTAAAATTCTTACCTAGAAAGAGCAATGCATACTATATATAATAGTTACCTCTTCTCAGCAGGGGATATGTTCCAAAAACTTATGTGGATGACCAAAATCATGAATATTATCAAGTCCTATGTATACTATGTTTTTTCTATAAATATATACATGTGATAACATTTAATTTATAAATTAGATGAGGTAAGAAAATAAAATATTAAAATATACTGCAATAAAAGTTATATGACTTCTCTCAATATCTCACTGTACTATACCCAGCACTATGTGACACAATCCCTACTGGATGAGATGAAATGAGGTGAATGGTGTGGACGTTGTGACACAGAGTTAGGGTACTATGTAAGTGTCACTTGCATATGAGCACTGTGATACCACCACAATCCCTCTGATAACAGAGATGGCCACAAAACAGGGGAGTGGCAAACACAGCATCGATATGCTACACAGCGGGATGATTCACATCCCAAGTGAAACTGAACATGATAGTGTGAGAGTTTATCATGCTACTCAGAACAGCAGACTATTTATGCAATTTTCTGGATCATATTTTCAGAGCATAGGTAACTGTGGGTAACTGAAACTATAGCATGTGAAACCATGGTTAAGTGGGGCTACTATGTAAACATTTAATGAGATTCTCATTTTCTTGCTGTTACATAGTGGTTCACGCTATTAATGAACAAGTTTTAAAAGTCTTCAATTTCTGGATGGATGGACCTAAAATTTCTCCCCGTTTCCTGTCAAGAATACTATTTACCACTTGGCTTCACATAACCCACTCTTTGGTCATACACAGAATGAGTACATCAAAATGGTTAAGAGCAGTATGTCTGCATGTATTCTTATCACAGCTTTGCCACTTATCAGCTATGATTTGGTGCAAATAATTTATCCTCTCTGTGGCTAGTATGTACATTTGCAAACTAAGTATCATAATAGTACATATAGCATGGTACCTAGATCAGTACTGGCAGCTAGAAAGAACTCAATAAATGAAAGCTGCTGTTATTGTAGTTGGTTGTTGTTATCCTTGGTAGTAATACTATTATAGATGCAACACATATCATCTTCCTGTGAAACTTTTATATTTACTTAGCCTTTTAAAAATATCCTACCCTACACTAGTAGGTTCCATCTTTATTTAAGTATCTTTCTATTCTACAAATCTTGATGCTCTTGTAGGGTGAATATGTATTTTATTCAACTTTTTGTTTCCAATGATGAATGGATGCAAGCTGAATAAAATGAATGAACAAAAGACTAAATGTGTTGGCATTATTATATGCAGTTTAACTTTGGCATTGAAACTCATCATTTGATAAATACTTCTTGAGTATACACTAGTTACAAGATGCTGTGCTATGGTACAGTGGGGACACAAAGAATGAAAGGCATTCTAATAAAGAAGGCTCACAGGCCAATAAAAGAGACAAATGCATACCTACTTAATAAGATTGGTCCTGTTGCCATATGGTAAGTCTAATGTGCTGAGGGACCAGAGGGAGGAATCTGTTAATTCTTATCCAGATTGGGTCTGATGGCTTTAAAAGGAAGAAGAATTTTATCTACACCATGAAGTCAGACTTTCTAAGAAAAAGGGGATTCCGTGTCCGGTACTAAAGATGAGTGAAACGGCCAACATGGTAGGTGGAAAAATACCATCTCCCCACCCCAAGCATGTCCACAATCAAATCCCTGGAACTTGTGGAAAGGGGATTCCGAATCCAGTACAAAGAAAGGGTAAACTAGCATAGTAGGCAGAATAATGCTGCCCCCTCCAAGCATGTCCACATTCAAATCCCTGGAAACTGTGACTATGTCACCTTACATGGCAAGAGCACTGTGTAGATGTAACTAAGGATTATGAGGCTGAAGATGATCATTCAGGTATGCCTAAAGTAATTACAAACTCTCTTATAAAAGGAGAGCAGAAGAATTAGAGTCACAGGAAGAAAATATTAGGGGAAAAGCCAAAGTCACAGATTCACCTGATGTACTTTGAAAATGGAAGAAAAGACAATAAGACAAAGAATGGCTGTGGCTTCTAAAAGCTAGGAAACTTAAGGAAACAGTTTTGTCTCCAGATCCTCCAGAAGAAACATAGGTATGCCAACGTTGTGATTTTAGCTGAGCAAGACTATTTGGACTCCTGAAATCCAGATTTGGAAAATAAAAATTGATGTTGTTTTAAGTCACCAAAATTGGCAATAATTTGTTATAGGCATAATAGGAAACTACTACAGCATGGAAGTGAAATGGTAAGTTACAACAATGAAGTGTAATTAGACCCTAGGTTAAGAACAGTAATGACAGAAGTTGATGTCAACGTACAATGTTAATAGTAAGATATGCTAGAATGGAAGTTTGGGCTTCTCCTTCATGCCTCCTAGAATGTTTTTACTCATACTTTATAAAAAATAATTATCAAAGAACATCTCATGCAGCTTTATTTTATATTTTAAAATCATAAAAACAATATACATATATTGAATGTTTCCTCAGTATATGTATGATGACTTTTCTGAGATGCTACATGTTCCTACTTTCATACAACCACAAGATTTTTTCCAGTATAGACAATAGCAGGCCAATGGATGCTTCTTAGAGAATAACCTAAATTATTTTTTATAAAATATAGGTTAAAGGTGGAAGAAATCAGTTAGCAAACAGTGGTATAGGAAGAAGAGACAAAGAGTCTTAACACAATGAAAATAAATACACAGAACAGATTTCAAAATAAATAGAACACAGTGACATTAAAGGAAGTGGCACTAAAAGGAAGCAGATCTGGGGCATATAGTTTGAGAAATACATCAATTATGATACTATATTTCCATATATTGGCAAATATGTATGTATATTCACATGTATGGACTGGAATTTAGCTCAGTTGGTAGAGCACTGCACTGCAGTCTCTAAGGTCCCAAGTTCAATTCCCAGCACCACAAAAATGGGAGAAGGACATGGCAATCCACTCCCAAAGCAATCCCGAAATAGTCAGCCACTGAAAACCCTATGAGGGTTGCTATGAATCGGATACCGACTCCACAGAACACAACAACAACAGCAACAACATTTTGCCCATGTTCAATTTAAATTGTCTATGGATTCTTCTGTCAGATTTGTCTTGCATTAAATTAAAATTATCATCCAAGGGCTTAGTAGAAAGTTGGATGATAACATTGTAATTATAAGCATTATGTTCAAGACATAAATTCATGTTCAAGACATGAATTAGGATAAAAGACATGAAGTATAGAGAAAAAACAGAATATTGATTATAATTACAACCTTGATACCTACAAATATTTATGGGATAGGCAAATGGAATCAAGAGAGTGTGAATCAGGAAGGAGTTAGAAAAATGAAGCAAGAATACCTAATGACACAAGCATGAAAGCATATGTACTGTTGGGCTGGGGTTTAGCTCAGTTGATGGAGTGCTGCTCCACACTCTCTGAGTACCTGGGTTTGATAATAGGCACCACAAAAACAGGGGAAAAATGTGGCAAGTCACTACCTAAGCAATCCCAAAACAATTAGCCATTGAAAACACTATGATAATCCCTATGAGTCAGACCCAACTAAAGGGCACCTAACAACAACAACATATGTACTGTAAGGATAAAGAGAGACAACTAACTTCTCAGTTAAAAAGATCCTGGTGAAAATGGCTAGTCTTTTCATTAGACACATTGGGGCATACTCAGAAAATATAAGGTGAAAAATAAACTCCATTTCCCTTTTCCTGAGTAGTAAGGTGTAGAGTCCACAACTGAGGGTACAGAAGTTGAGGGATGATTGCAGTTGAGGATGGGGAAGACCAGGACACTCATGTAAAATGATGGAAAGAATAAACACAAAGAGCCAAAGAAAGAAGGTGAGATTAAAGTAAATTTGGAATTAAAATGAAGAGAAGGTGTACTTGTTTGATGTTAGTCTTTGGAAAGAGAGAATGGGTTTTCAAATGAAAAAGGACTGGACTAAGAGCCTTACTGTATATTAGGTGAACTAACATGCCTTATCTGTATAAGCCCCAGTTTTCTCATTTAGAAAGCATGGACATGAGTACCTGCCATGTTTATTCCATTTTTAAATCTAATTTTTCAACACATTGAGGGAGCAAGTATCTACTTCAAAGTTTTACAAGTTTGTAAAAAAGTAATTTTCTTTATGATGACTGTTAGAGTGTTTAATAATGACATTTAATTGTAGATATTTTTAAACACTAGCTCTTTTCCTATATTTCCTCCCCATCCTGACTGCTATGTAATAATTAATTGCTAAAAATGATCCATTTTATTTGATTTAATCTTTAATGTTTTGACATTACTAAATTCAAGATTAAAACAACCTTTATTTTCACTCTAAAAAATTAAGTATCCATTTCTGCATGACCGAGATAAAGTATTTTCCAAGTGCTCAATTTACATAAAATGATGCACATTGAAGTTGTGAGACAGGTCCTATGGCGAAGATAAACAGAGGCTCTTCCAGACTCTGCAACTGAAAGTTACTAAAAGGTATAATATTTAAAATTAGTCACAGGGAAATTTGTGTTACATCATGAAACGTTCAATATGATTCAACTAATGAAGATATTTATATATTTGCTTTTAAAATTATTGAGTGCTTATATGGCTTGTAGCCTATTCTAAGTACTGAGATACAAAATGATTTGAGAGTGATCACTGTGTCCAAGAAACACATGGAAGAGGATTATGGAAACCAAGTATTTTAGTGAAGGAGTGCATGTTACTAGAGACAAATTGTTAAGAGTCTACAGAAAGTCCTCATTGCTGCCTAGAAAGGCCATGGCAATATCTGCAAGGTTATTTTGGGCTGAATTTGGAATTAGGAGAAGAGGATTGTTAATGGCCAGGGTTAAAAGCATACAAAAATAATGGGGAAGAGATAACAGGTAAAGGAAAACAAAAAGTAAATGGTGCACTTAGAAAATCACTAGTAAAAATAAAACTATACCCTTGACACATCTATTCAACACAGGTTGGGGATTAGGGAGGAAATATATTTAAATCATGTAATGTAAGTGGTTGGTCATTAAGATATTTTAAAATATATACTGGGTAGGACACAGCTCTTTGTTTCTTTATTTCTCCTATTTTTAAATTAATCCTAACCAGAAGACCATTCATTCCTATAGATCCTGGCTGATGAAGGAATGTTAAGGATCTTTTCCTTCTCATAACTACATTCATATAATATATTCCCTCCTGATAAGTACAATGATGGAGCATATGTAAAGTAAAAAATCATTTCAAGATTTTTGAACATACTCAAACATTTTTTCTTATTTAACTCAGCTTAAGTCTTATTCCAAGAGAGTGAGAACAGGCACAGTTGTATTTTGCTTTGGCAGTATGACACAAACTTTATGTGGTTCTTATAAATTTATTTTCTCCACTGTTTCTAATCCACATTTTAGTTACTCTTTTACTTTATGGCAGAGTCCACCAATACAGTTAATGTGGGCAATGGTTTTTAAGCCAGTGTGTAATGAAATGTCTATGGCAGCAGCTTGTGTTACAAGTTGCTTAAGGGATCCAGATCTTTTTGGGTTTTTTTTGTTTGTTTTGTTTTGTTCTGTTTTCATTTTATTTTGCAGTACTTGGGGGTAGAACCCAGGGACTCATGCATGCTTTGCAAGTGCTCTACCATTTAGCTGCACTCCCAGACATTTTTTCTTTTTATCGTAAGATGGGGTCTTGCTAGGTTAGGCAGGCTGCCTCTGGCCTTGAACTTGTGATCCTCCTCCCTCAAATTTCAGAGTTGTGGGGATTACAAGTGTGAGCCACTCTGCCAGGCCAGGGATCCAGATCTTATAAGCAAACTTCTATATTATTTTCCAAGAGGTAATTTATCATCTGACTAAATGGTCAAGCCTCTCACCATAGCATTGTGGCATCCAATTCCATTAGACCTTGGAAGCTAAGTAGGGTCAGGCTGGTTAGTAGTTGGATGGGAGACTGCCTGGGAACACCAGATACTATAGGCTTGGAAGAAGGACCCAGCAACCAACTCCCCAAAATCAATCTGCCATCGAAAACCCTATGAATAGCAGAGAAGCACTGACAATAGTGTTTTGTCTGTTGTACGTAGTGTCCCTATGAATTGGACACCTACTTGATGGCACTTAACAACAACAAAATGTCAAGGTGTCAGTAAAATGTACAGTCATATGGTTCTCGACAGTTTCTCCTAAAAATGATAAAGACTATAATACTGAAAAGACTAATGACCATTTCCAAAATGTATGGACTCTTTATTTAAATATTGTCCTGAAAATTAAACATAGTATAGTTTGCTGTGAAGCAACCTGATATAAAAGGTCATGGAATTTTCTGTGAAGCAACACAGTGGAGTAGTGACCACTGATACTATGGGGAAACTGGCACACCTACTGGGTGGAAATAGGTGAGGCTAAAAAGTTATAGAGGAATCCAGTAATGAAAGATCTCGACCTACTCTCAAGTACCAAACTTATCTTTCTGTAGGTTGGAAGCCAAGAATATCTAAAGAACTCACTGTCAGAAGAAGTTCTAAATTACAAAGTGTTGACAAACTTTCATCTAATTGACTGCAAGAATAAGACCAATGATACAAACAAAAGTAGGAGAGGCTAGAAAATATACAATGACATAAAATCTTTATAATACATTCAATTTGACTAAATTTGTAGATAATGATATGATTTCCTATGAATGGAAGTTACCAAAATCTATTAAACAAAACTGAACTAAAAACCACTTAAACATTCAAAATGGTATTAAAGTATAATTTCCAAAAATATTCACTACAGAAAATATCATTAATGAGTACTTTCAAGCTTTCATGGGGCAGAATTTTTTTCTAAGGAACAGAAAATCATACTTATGGTTGTAAAAATATAGAAAACCCTTGACAACAGATAAAACAAACTACTAGAAATAATAAGATATTTCATAAACTTAAAAGGCTATAATTACACTGGGGAATGATAAAGTTTTCACTATTGTTTACCCTTGATCTGTAATCTGTAGTCAGTT